>JBBJLR010023978.1:0-12989 GCA_037577145.1 Brachypetersius gabonensis
GAGGAGACTCTTTGGAAGAGTCAACACAGGGGTCCTGTGTGTTTTCGTTTGAGACATTCACTACTTGTTTAATAAACGATGTTTTTGGAACTGAATAGCGTGCTGCTGTGTCCTTCCCTCTCAGGCGACTTGGCATTCTGGGTATCCTTTTTTCTCTTTAGATTGTTAAACTACTTTATTATTGATTAACATTATCCCCTATGTTAAGTGTTTTGGTTGATTTATTTTTGTTCGTTAGTTTGTGCCTCACACCTCCAGGGTTGGGGTTTTTAGTCCAGGTCCTGTGTGTGTGTGTGTGTGTGTGTGTGTTCTCCTCATGGTGGCGTGGGTTTCCTCCAGAGTCTCCGGTTTCTCCCACAGAAACTGCCCATCATGTGAATTGGGGATTCTTAATTGACCGTATGTGTGAGTGTGTGAGTGAATGGTGTGTGTGTGTGTGTGTGGGCTGTCCCTGCTTCGTGCCCATAGGCCCCAGGATAGACTCCGAGGACCTAGTGAGGATTGAGCTCTCACTGAAAATGAACGAAGGATTAGTTTGTTTTGTTGCTGGTTGCCTTGTTGGGTTAAATTAGAATAGTCTTGCCTTTCACTTGTTTTTTTGTTTTTTTTTAATCTCTGTCGTCTTTATTCAGAACCATCCAGATTTACTTCAGTGTGTTTCTGTTCTGACCTTTGACATTAACCTGTTCCTTGCATTGGTTTCGCGATTTCCTTTGTGTTGGTATTTTAATTTTAGTTCAGGTTTTACTATTGCATACAGTTAATGTCAATCACAGCTTTTAAGTTATTGTGCTTGATTCTGTGTGTGCTTTAGTTTTTGTTTGTTCTAACTGAGTTTTGAAGTTATGAATTTTAGATTGGTTTGTTTATTTAATTTTGTATTTTTTTTATATAATTTTTGGATTAAACATAGTGCATTTGAGTCTCAATGTTGAGTGGTGCAAGAGAATGAGTCTATAAAACATTCATACTGGCTGCTTCATACCCAGAAAGTTCTAATCCTCTCTGTTCGGCATTTTCTGCTTTTACATTCACACACAAGTGTAAACATTCCTCCTCCACAAATGCATGATTCAGAAGTCCGTGGCCACATGATAGTCACATATTAGCATTAGCAGTGTTTTTCTTTTCATGAAAATAGGATTTAAAAACTCAGCCCTGTAAACTGTGACCCTCACACTAAGAGCTACACTCTGGGACGCAGCTATGGGGGATTCTCACAAACGAATGGCAAACTGAACGGCTGAGAAAAGGCTCTGTTAGCTCTTCTAATATAAGGGGTTAATTGAGGCTCATCTCAATTTACTTTCTGCACAATTTTTGCAATATAGGCATCCCAGTTATTCAAGTAGGGACCAGAGGATTAGTGTACCAAAGTTATTCCCATAAGAGGATATGAGTGTGAACGTACTGTGTGTATGTTGGTGTGTGTGTGTGTGTGTGTGTGTGTGTGTGTGTGTGTGTGTGTGTGTATGTGTGCACGTGTTTTGAGAGCAGCATGCAATAATGTACTTCTCTATATGTTTGGCCCTAACCCTCAGAACTCAGAGTGTATCAGTAAACTCTGATTTCAGTAAATGTAAACGGTGTAAAACAGTCTAGAATCTGTGTTTGTTCTCCTACACGCTCGCAGTTTCTCTCGGCGCGCTGCCGCTCGGACGATCTCTGGAGCCCCTCCCTTTGTGGGTTTTCCCCACCCACTTGTGGGCGGAGACTATCCAGAAAGTTCTGCTGAGGCCTTGTGTTTGTTTCTACAACCTAAATTAAAAGATAATTGTTATTTTTTTTTATTTATGGTTCAATTTCATGTGACACCATTTTTAAAACCCCAGTAGAGGTGATTATTATCTTTACATTTGTTTCAACATCAACACGACGTCTGACACCTCGAGCGTCAAACCAGGAAACTAACATATAAGAAGCTGTTTTGCCATATGAGGAAATTTGACCATTTGTGGAGCTTTCGGCATGGATCCGTGGTGCTTGTGCTCTAAGGGTTGAACCAGGCCTGATTGGTGACCTGGATTAGGAATTCCTGAATACTTAGAAGTTGGGTTTATAAGAAGCTTCATGGCCCGTGAGGATGTAAAGATGGGATTTAGGAAATCTTGAGACTCGGATGTAAATACCAGCACGTCGTGATTTCTTTAGGCAACCATCATGGGAAAAGTAACTGGAGGCAGGCTGTCGCGGTTGTACTGGGGGCGTCTACGCTTCAGTGAGTGTACGTTATGGAACACTGCCAAACGTCAGTTAAGACAGAATGTCATATTAACAGCAGTGACAGAAACCTGCCGTCAAGGTTGACTGCTAAGTCATACTTTCTGCCACACCTGATTGTAGCAACTTTGACATTCGGATCTGTCAGTGTTATAGACATGACCAAAATGACGTGACGCGGTACTAACTTTGTAACTGACATGCTCAGACTTGTGGGAAACACAATCAGACCGGGAACAAACATGAACAGCGTTTTAAGAGATCAGCTCATTACAAAATAAGCCATGTTTTCCACTTTGAAAACTCAGACCCAAATGATCCAGAACCAACTGTTCTCTTCACAAGCCAACACTGTGTTTCCACTTATTGGGCCACGGTTCACAGACTGAGTCATTTGAATGCCATTTTCGCTGCCAAGTCATAGCTGAGCATTCCAGTTAGCAATACAAGTGATCAGTTTTGAGATTTCTAGGGTGAAATATGACATCTAATCACATACCTTGCAAATATACATATATATATATATACACACACACACAGCTCCAGAAAAAAAATAAGAGATGTGAGTATGAGTGTAATGTTCAGTTTCTCAGGTTTTCTATTTTATTGCTGCAAGTTTTGAACTGAAAAACTTTGCCTTAATTTTTTAAGAACTGCTGAAATTTTTCTCCTCATTTCCAAATAAAAATATTGTTCTTTAAAGCATACTTTTAAAGGAAATGACAAAACATCAGAATAAGAGAAATGATGCAGCATTTACAGAACTTCAATAATTAAAAGAAAACACATTTCTTGTTCACTCTTAAGCAAAATGGCAATAATGACCTTTGAGGAACTTCTAGTAGTGTTTTACCATCCAACTGGTCTCACTATGAGAGGAGAGAGTCGATTACAGCAGTGTTTTATACTTTTCCTCATTAAATAAGATGATCTCATTAAATGGTGATTCTGGTGATCATTAATCAGTACCTCATAAAGCAGAATGAGGTGTTTGTATATCTGTATATATATAATATGGCCTAGAGTCCTAGAGTCACGAGACCAGTGCTGATGGCATATGAAGCCCCCCTGCACTTTACTGGGACCAGTGGAAGTATGTCCTCTGGAGTGATGGAGCTCCATCCAGTATCATTGGGATGCGCTGGAGTGGTGTACGCATTCCAAAAGGAATCATTCATCATCAGCACCTGAACTCACTGATGTGCTTACTCTTCCCAGACGACTGTTACAGCAGGAAAGAAGGGACAAATCTTCTTTTAATACCATGGAATTTCAGAAGAAAGTTGGATGAGCAGAAGTTTTATAGTGTACATACAGTGGCTGTTTATTATCCCTATTTCCAACTTTCAGTTAAAATAAGTGTTAAACGATATTTTTATTTTTTGGGACCATTTTTACTGGTTTATGAAGAATGGGTGTAAAAATCTGCTGACAGCCCAAATTTACCATCGGCCCACCAGGCAAATGCCCGATATCCCTGATGGCCAGTCCAGCTCTGCATGCAATAACACTTTACATATTTTCTTTATTAGAGAATGAGATTTTCTGACACCACGGGCATCTTTTGTTTCTACTCTAAGTCAGAATATCTAATATTCTACCCAACTAACATCAGAAAATGATAAAATATCTTGAAAGTGTCTCTCAGAGCACAACGTATCTCTCTTTTATGTTTGTTTTGATCTTGACCCTGATGTCTGGGCTAAGATACATTGGGGTTGTGGTAATTACAGAAAATTTCACAGATCCTTTATTCCAAATGCAGTTTTCTCTTGAAATTAGCAAACATGTTCTGGGTTGGAAGCTTCAAATTTATATCTACGGTTTAATATCTCACTGTGGTGCCGACACTGTATGGAAGCTGAGACTCAATTTCACCAGAAACAGTGACACTGATGTGAAGAAACCAGAACAACCCTGTGCTGAGTTTCTAAACAAAAAAAAATAGAAAAATAATTTCTAAAGCAAAGTGCTGTATTTTGAATTCACTGTTAGTTCTGGTGGGGTCTTTGGTGACAATATTCCTTTGGGACAATGTTAGGTGTAGTATATGAGATTTTCTCTTTTTTGCAACTCTGCAAAACTAAAGCAAACAGAGCAGTGAACTGCTGGGACCTTGACCGGGCACCAAAGGGGCCATGACTGCAGGAAGCAAACACAGCCTGATCAGCCGCTGTCACCTGTGGGCAGGTGGGAGTGGCAGGGCTGCTGTTTGACTTGGCTGTGGCAAGTGCATATGTGTGTGTGTGTGTGTGTGTGTGTGTGTGTGTGTGTGTGTGTGTGTGTGTGTTTATGGACTGGATTAAAGCCATAGATAAAGATAAAGCCATCTATCCTATCATTTATTTGAATCCACTCAGAAATTCCGAGGAATAAGTAGAGATCACGTAGTTTGAGAGGAACATGCTCATCGCTGTCTACCTTTGTATCCTCTTTTTTATGGCTAAACTCCATCAATATACACTATATGGACAAAAGTATTGGGACACACCTCTTAATTATTGAATTATAATAAAATAATAATAAAAAGGGCAATAAAAGGTCATTTTAATGCTTCAGCAGACCAAGACATTTAGGATAATGCCATGGTTTAAACTTTGTTGACCCAGTTTGGGGATGTACACAAAGCGAGCTCCATAAAGACATGACTAGAGGAGTTCAGTGTGGAAGCACCTTTGGGATGAACTGGAACGGAGATTGTGATCCAGACCTTCTCGTCCAACATCAGTGTCTGACCTCATAAATGCTCTACAGAATGAAGGGACACAAATTCCCACAGAAACTTGAAAATCTTTTGGAAAGAAGAGTGCAAAGCAGGGAACAACTTTTATTTAAGTCTCTGTATTTAAATGCAATGTCATTATTTCATCCCCTGTATGCAAATGTATATGTCCCTATTCTGAGGTCATTTTAGAAGAAAGCGGAGGGGTTATTGTTATACAGACCAAAATGAGTGAATTCATTCTTGTCCTCAACCTTTTTCTGGAGGAATGCTTTTCATTTCAGCTGTTTGTTTCATTTCGTCCCTTCCGCTATTGAGTCAGTCAATCTTCTGAGGTATTCAAATATATAAAAAAGGAAGTTTTGGTGGTACTGTGCAATTAAGGAGGGAGTTTGTGATTGCGACTGAGATCAATGATTTGAATCTGGTATGTATCTTTAATGTCCATTGTTTTACAAGTCTTTTGAGTTTTTATTCCAAACGAATTACCTTCTATTAATCACTAAACACAGTTATATTAGTCCTGTTCTCCTGTTCTATATTTCTCCTGTTATATTAGTCCTGTTCCTAATAACAAGACCTGATAACAGACAGCTGCTGGGCAGATAAGGCTCAATCAGAATCAGAATCAGAAAACTATTAACAATATTAATAAAAGTCAAAATAAAATTCTACAGAAATGGAGCATGAGTCGGCACAATTCTATTAACTTCAAGTTTAAAATAGCCATGAAATATCTTGAAAGTATCTCTCACAAAGCAATGCTGTGTCTGTTTGTTTGTTATGTTTGTTTTAATGTGGTGCAAAAAACATAGGGGATCATTTGAAGAAATTGACCACTTTATTCAAAATGCAGTGTTCTCTTGAAAGTGGCAAACCTGTTCTAGATTTGAGAGCTTCAAGGTTATACAGTTTAATAGCTCACTGTGATATTGACACCATATGAAAGCTTCTGATTTTATCAGAAACAATGTCATCAGTGTGAAAAAAAACAAACAAACCCGCATTGAGTTTCTGACATAAAATACAATTTCTGAACAAAAGAAACTGACATTGTATGAAAGCTGAGGCTTGATTTGACCAGAAACAGCATGAAAAAAACAACCAAACAGCCGTGCGTTGAATTTCTGACGTAAACTATAATATTATATTGCATAAAACGTTTGAAAGCTGCAACTTGATTTAATCAGAAACAGCATCACTGACGTGAACAAAACAAAACAAACAACCCCAAATTGAGTTTCTGCCATAAAATACAAATTCTAAACAAAAGGAACAATACAAGAGAATATCGTCTTGTCTAAAGAGTTACTGGTTTAATATCCGTCACTGATCTTATGTCTGCATCTCAGCTTTAATCTACTTCACTAAAGCCACTAGAACGTGTGTAAATGATCTTGAACTCTTCAATTTGTTCAAGGGATGTGAGAAAAGAGACATGTGAACTCCCATAACCAGTTCATTAAACAGTTATTCTGGTCCTTTGTTTGCATAGGCTGGAATTGGGCCCATATTCTTCTTTTAGCTTATCAGTACTCCAAAGCAATGGGTCAAATCAGAGCAAACAGCTATTCCAGCGACCCCCCATGACCCTGTAGCCTTGCTCTGGGGTGCCTGGAGGGTGGGAGGTCAAGGTTGGGTGGGGTGTCGGCCCCATGTGTTTGCTCATTGGCTGAGGAGCCGCAGTCTGCTCGCCTATCGTGTGAGCTCTCCGGGCAAAGTTCCAGCTCTGGCCTCTGGTGGGGACCTCTGATATTCTCTGGCTGGGGACCAGCTGGTGCTCAGCACATGTCTACCGAACGCGCATCAGACATGATCTGAGATCAGCACGCTGCGCAGCACCTGACAGAGACACTGGGGTACTCAAGGTGAATGGCCAGGGTCCTACCCGGCTACTGCATCAGAAATGTTCCAGCAGAGCCTGAAATATTTGCCTAAAACTGATTAGGACTTTTCTTTCTGACCAGACTGTTCACTTTGCATTTGGATGCCAAAAGTTTAAATTTCACTTTTAGGTCTCTCATAGGCCATCTCGCACCTTTAAAGGCCCCATATCCTACATGTCTCTTTATTTGTAGACCATTAAGGACCACATTTGTGGGTTTTTCAACAATTATATTTCATAAAATCTGTAAAATAAAATGTAAGTGATCGTTTTCTAGGACATTGCTGTGCCTTCAAAACTGATATGTTACTTTCATCTGTTCTGACTGGCTGCCATGCGTTAAACCATTTACTGCTTCATTACTACAATATTTTTAGAAATTTTTTCATGTGTCCTTTAATGGATTTTGGCTTGCATTCACCCCACTTTAGTATAATTAATTCTAATGCCCTACTTCTAATACCTCATGATACAGGTTTAAACAGCACATTGTGTAAAGTTTATTCAGAAGTATAGATGATAGATGTTCTTCAAATGCACTGATTGGTGAAAAGATCTGTTAAAATTGTTGGAACTGAAACTTTGTTTAAGATTATTCTTTTTAGAGTTTTATTTTTTTGGATAAGGTTCTGATAGAACATGCGCTACAGTGGAGTATAGACTGAATTTGGTTGGGCTACAGTAGAGTTTAGATAGACTTTTATTGGGCTACAGTGGAGTTTAGCCAGAATTTTATTGGGCTACAAAGTAGTTTAGCCAGAATTTTATTGGGCTACAGTAGCGTTTAGCCAGAATTTGGTTGGATTGTGGTGTTTTTATACAGAATTAGCTTCTGTGTCAGCCTGACTGGTCTGAAGAAAGCCTGACAAGAGTTGTTAAAATATAAATAAATATTATATTCTCAAAGCAGCTTAAACATCTATTGAAGCATCTCATTGTAGAAAATGGACAAGAATTCAACCTATTAAACTTAAATTATTTATTTAATAAAAACACGCACTCTCCAAAACTGAATGGTGACCTAACTCTGGTTGGATCAGGTGATACTCCAGCTCATATGTCTGATGAGATGATCGCGAAGTTCATAACAGTATTGATAAGATTGCTGATCAGACAGAAGATATGAATAGATAAGAGGTCTGGTACACTTTCATACAGGGCAAAGGTAGAGTACTATCCTCCAACACAGGAATGGCAGTTTCTATTTTAACTCCTTACACTGTCTCACAACTGCAATTAAAGAATTTATAGTAGGTAAATTAGGTAAAACCTACAAAAACCAAATAAGGAACTCATATGGGACTCTCTAGGATATGGTTGTGCCACACAGTTCAGTGGTAGATTGCTTTTCTAATAAATATAACGAAAACAACTGCAGTCAGTCAGCATTCTTTCACTGAAAATTGGTCAAATGTTTAGTTCCCACAGAGTGAGAGAACCTTTCTATTTCCTTTCGCTGAAGATCACAGACCCAAAACCTGTGGCTAGAATGTAAATATTATTTCACAACGACGAGACAGTAGCACTTAAGGAAGTACTGATGTATGTACATAATAGTTTCTGTGGCTTTCCAGTAAATTCCTGACATGTGTTTTACAGAGCTGTGCCTCGATGCTCAACTCCCCGCTGCCTCATCATACAGTAATTTTAACAAAGATTTTTTTTCCGTCAAGCTCTCTTTCTTTCTCAGCTGTGGTTTGAGCTCTTAGTCAGAAGAATATTCCATCCGGCTTCTTTCCAGAGCGGATGTCAGACTGGTGTGTGTTTACTGACTTCATTTGCATGGGCAAACGCTCCAAGTTCACTGACCTTTCCAGCATAGTTATGCAAAACCTTCACCGTCTTCAGCTGTGGAACATGGCTCTGCAATCATTATTATGATGCAACTGTTAATTAACGCTTTTGGAAAGGAAAAGTAGTTATATAAAACAATTCCCTGGACTGTTTGAGTGCTTTAAACACACCGGTCCGTGATTCCTGCATGTCCAGTCTCGCAGGAGTTTGAGTTTTTTTTTTTTTGTTTTTATGTTCTTTTTAGTTTTTTGGTTTCAATATCTGTATGTAGGAGCTTGATTTTTTCCATCTGTCAGCAGAAAGCAATAGACTTGCGGGACTTTAAAGTTCACAATCTGGCCATGGCGAATTCATCGCTGTAATTAGCGTCGTTCCTCGCATTGGTCCTTCCAATGAACTTCAAAGGGCTCATGTTAAAAACGTGAGGCAAACAGAACCAGATGACCCAAGTCGGACTGATGGCTGTTTTGGCTGTGTGGTCAGGAGATAAAACAGCGTGCTGATCAGAGCGTTTCGATGAAGTCATTTTTCTCCTCAGATCCAAAGGACCCTTTTTAAAGTCCTTTACAATCTCTCTGTTAAACCCTATGAAGCACAATGTGGAGGGTACAATAATAATAATAATAATAATAATAATAATAATAATAATAATAATAATAATAATAATAACAATAAGAAAAACAGCAACAACAAAAACAAGAAAAAGACGAAGAAGAAAAAGAAGAGTCCACATTGTATTTTCAAAATGAATGCTACTGAAAGTCATATTAAGATAAACTAAGGCAAATAAGGCAAAACCTAATACACAAGGGCAAAGACCAGGACCCGGATTCAAACCCCGGACCCTGAAGGTGTGAGGTAGTTTTACACAATGCACCTTCGTCAGTCCCTAAAAAAAGAACATTTCTGGATTAATCCCTGAAACACAATCCTGAAATTTATATCTTTATGTCAGTTCTGTATTCATGCAAGAGTGTGCACAAGACCACCTTCTTTCATTTAGGGACCAAAATACATTTTCATTGTTGCATTTTCTTTTTTAACCTTGAGAGCGTTTTCTACATGTCAAGTTAAATGCTGTGGGGCAAAACTATGTTTGCAAAAGTAACATAAATAGTATTTACCCTCTGCCCACTTTCGCTGAGTCAGCAATCCCCCCATCCTGACAAATCTCTCTCTCTCTCTCTCTTTCTCTCTCTTTCTCTCTCTGTCAGTCTCTCTCTTCCTCTTGCTTTCTCTCTCACTTTCTCTCTGTCACTCTGTCTCTGTTTTTGGCTCTCTCTGTCTCTCTGTCTCACCCTCACTCTCCGTCTCTCTCTCTGACAAAAGCAGAGCCTGCTCCTCACATGGTGCGAATCATGAGTCTGTCCCAGTGTTCGTCCCATACAGGGCCTCATTGTAGGAAGCCTCCCATCACTCCCTAATGGACCTTATCACTGTTGAGGCGGGGGGGCACTCAAGCCTCCCTGACTTGCTGTCATAGAAACAGAGTTGCAGCTGCTGGCGTGTGTGTATGTGCGAGTGTGTGTATGAGCGAGAGGCCTTCATGGGGTAAAGACATGCGAAGGCACTCAGTAGTGTCAAAAAATATTTATCAAAATCAATGCACTCTTATAAATCTAACACAGAATAAAAACACATACAACTTACACCAGGGCTATAAAAAGACCAGCATTATAGCAAACAGTATATTCCTTTAGACTAAGCCCCTATCCATTATATTCCCAAAGCAATATTTCACAGATTAAGTCTAATCTCAGGGTTGTGGCCTCACAGTGGAAAAGCTTGGGTGGGGCCGATTCTGTGTCAGTATTCGTACATCCTAGTACATCCTATAGAAAGGCCTTTTTCACAAATACCTAATATCACTGGATACACATAACCAGCTACACCATGAACAAAAGTATTGGGACTCATGTTTTTCAGTTTTTCGGCTTGGCCCCCTTGTTTCCAACGAAGGGCAATCTAAATGCTTCAGCAGACCAATAGATTTTGGACAACACCATGTTTCCAACTTTATGGACACAGTTTGGGGAAGAACCTTCTCTATTCCAGCATGACTGTGTCCCAATGAACAAAGAGAGCTCCATAAAGATGTGGTTGGATGAGTTCAGTGTGGAAGAACTTCACTTGCCCACACAGCCCACAACCTCAACCCCATCCAGCACCTTTGGGATGAACTGGAACGGAGATTGTGATCCAGACCTTCCCATCCAACATCAGTGTCTGAATTCAAAAATGCTCTACAGAATGAATGGATATAAATTCCCACAGAAACTCCACAAAAGTCTTCCAAGAAGAGTGGAAGCTGTTATATGGGTTTAAATACAATGTTATCAAATTCACCAGTGTTATGGTGAGTTGTCCCAATACTTTTGTCCATATAGTGTATTAGTTTTGTTCTACTACATTATTCCCAGTATGGGTCTGAAATTTCATTGAAAATACTCTTCACTGCGTGTATCATCTGTTTGTAATGGGTCGATCCCTATAAATACCTCTATAAACAGAACAGTCTGTGTGGTACTGTGGGACCGGTCCAGTCAGATTGGGTGACTCCCCATCAAACTGGGTGGAGTTTGGTTGTATTTGGCAGGACAACGTGTATTTTGGCAGGTTGGCAGATTGGTCTTTTTTGACATGGTTTTGGCAGTTTTGGAAATAATAATAATAATAATAATAATAATAATAATAAAATGCAATGTTGTTGTTTTCCCTCTGATTGCTAATGCAAATTTGCACAATTTTATGGATGTTAATAAATTGTACCAAATTGCACATTTTTTACTTTGAGCTTGTTCCAAATTGCAGTTTTTTACTCCTAGCTTACTCCAAACGGCACATTTTTTTTAACTTCTAGCGTGTTCCCAAATTATAATTTTTTACTTCAGTTTATAGTTTATATTTATAGTTTATTTATATATGTGTACTCTATGTGTCATTTGGTAAATATGGAGCCACGTCATCTCGTCTCATCGCATTTATGTTTTTAGCTTAGATGACTTTCACTTATATTGATGTAGGCAATAACAGAAAGGCACCCCATTACTTCAGCAGTCATGTAATGAGGATTTCTGGAAGCTTATTGTCTGCAATGATCTTACAAAGATCGTGTTGATCCAAAAAATCCCAATGACTTAACAGTTATGCAATGCAGTAGAACTCTACTTCAGTTTTAAGTGAAAAGTGCATAGGCTTTTTTTCTTTTTTTAATGTCATGTGCCTCTTCAGTTTTTATCTCTTTAAGATATTGCTTCGTTGAATCAGTTGAGGAGTCACTTCATGCTATTATGGGTGCAGTGGGTACCACAGTTGCCTCACATCTCCAGGGTTGGGGGTTTGAATCTGGGTCCTGGTTTTGTGTCTGTGTGTGTATGTGTGTGTGTGTTGAGTTTGCATGTTCTCTTTGTGGGGGCGTGGGTTTCCTCCGGGGTCTCCGGGTTTCTCCCACAGTCCAAAGACATACTGTCAGGTGAATTGGGGATTCTAAATTGACCATAGGTGTGAGTGTTTGAGTGAATTGTTTGTGTGTGTGTGTGTGTGTGTGTGTACGTTCCCTGTGGTACGTAGACTCCGGGATAGACTCTGGGTACCTGCAACCCTAGTAACAAATAAGTAGTTACAGAAAATGAATGAATGTTTCCATTACTCAAATTGCGCATTAAGCTGGTTAATGGAAACCCGAGTTTTGTTTTTATTTGCCTTTGTGATCATATGAGATAGGAGTCTTATCACATACTGCATATTAAAATAAAAAATGTTATGAAAGTAAGATACACATACAAATCATATTAAAGTCTTTCATTATTTTATTAAAATGAGTTTCTTTGTCCATGTATTTCTCAGATAACATTTGACAGCATGTCTAATCATAACATAAATACAAACTAACCTTTAAAGGCAACATTATTTTTTATGGTGGTTTAAGCACTGCTTCATTTAGTTTTACAGTAAAAAAAAAATTCTTTTTGATACTTACTGAATTGATATTTTTGACTGACAGTTGTAGCGATCTGGCAACCCTGTTTAATACTAGGAAACCAGATGAAACCTCTGTGTAACGGTCCAGGCAGCATCCACAAGGTGGATCTGATTTATTTTCCTTTTGTGAGTTTAAGGGACTCTTATTTTGAAGCCCTGAGTACTCCGAGCCGGTGAAAGGGGGATCAGCTGAGGAATACTCAGGGTGACACGTGTGTAATGTTCATTGGTTGTCTGTGTCTGCTCTGTGTGGTATTTTAGTTCTGTTTTGTTTCACATTCTCTGTCGGGTCATTAACGTTACTACATGTCTTTACATTTACATTTATGGCATTTATCAGACGCTTTTATCCAAAGCGACTTCCATTCTCTAACTACAGGGGACAGT
>JBBJLR010023988.1:0-12988 GCA_037577145.1 Brachypetersius gabonensis
GGAGACATTTTGCCAAGAAGAATGGGCAGCTTTACCATCTGAGAAGATAAAGTGTCTCATCCACAACTATCACAAAAAACTTCAAGCTGTCATTGATGCTAAAGGAGGCAATACAAGGTATTAAGTAAACTTTTGATCAAAAAGCCTAGATAAAAAAGGCTTTGATAATAAATGGCTTCAACTAACCACTAACCATACTAAAACGTCTTAAGCACCTGTGAAGATAATACTTCAAAACTGTTTAGATGAGCATTGAGTGTTTTATTTTTCACATTTATGTAACTACATTACTAAAAACAAACACAAATAACATTCCACAGCGAATAGTGGTTTTGTGTGCAGTATATCTGTGTGTTCCTTGTAGAAGCCCAGTATGATCAGAAACCTGGATGGACTTAAGTTAACTCAGGAGCGGCTGATGTAATTTGATGAATCCAAGCAACATCTGGAGGAACCAAGGAGAAATCTGGAAGCGAACCTGTGTTCTCCTCACCAGCTCACAAAATATCAACTACTTTGTTAAGAACAAATCTTAATTGCATTTATTCTAATGTTAAATATTCTAGCAGAAAGACACTTCATCACATGCTGAGAAAAATGCCTTTAAACATTTTGAATTGTTTCCAAATTGCCCAGTACTGTACACGCACACACACACACACACACACACACACACACACACACACACTATGTGGACAAAAGTATTGTGATGCCTGGCCATTACACCAACAGGGACTTTAATGCAACTGCATTCAAAAATTAATGTGCAGTTGGTCCAACCTTTGCAGCTATAACAGCTTCCACTGTTTCTCAAAGGCTTTCCACAAGAATCTACAGGCTGGAATAGAAATGGTTCTCTCCCAAACAGTGTATACAAAGTTGGAAGCATGCTGTTGTCCAAAATGTCTTGGTCTGCTGAAACGTTAAGATGGAAGTAAGGGGTCTAGCCCAAACCCTGAAAAACCGGTGTATTCCAATACTTTTGTTAGAATACATATGTGTTAGCCTTGTTTTTCTCAGAACATGACCACAGTTCTCTTCTGAAAATAAACACATATACACAGACACGCTCTTACATTGGCTTTTATTTACCTGATTCCTTCACTTGGTCCCCAGGCCTTTTCTAATATTTCCTCTGTCTGGTCATGAAATGAAAAAGAATGGAACTGAGTATTTGATTGTCCATCAGAGACTTCGTGGAGGCCCTGCATTTTAACAGCTGAATCACACAGCAGGTATGACCACACTGCTCAGTGAAAGCATGACTGCAGCTCCCCTGATCAGTAAAAAGCATTTGCTATGCGAATAACAAGCCACGGCAATGGCATACACAGGTCCGCACACACACAAACACACATATACACACAGCTGACTTTGTAAACTTTTCATCTTTAAACTTCTGTATTACTGTAATTGAACCAGTTTTCATAATAGAAATCAATAAAGAAATTATGTTCTGATTGAAAGGCTTTTTTTAAAAGTGTCAACAAATTAGTAAAGGAATCTCTTGATGGATTATGAACACAATAACAAGGCACAAAACTATTTACCAAAGGAATGAAATATCTGAATAGAGAGGAGATGAAAATGGCATTCAAGGAATAACCACATTCACAGTATGTTACACTGCACCAGACTTGTCTTATTCTTAGTTTACTTTTATTTATCACTTTCTCACACACACTCAGGCTTCAGTCACCACACATACCGGTCAAAGCAGCACGTCTGTGTGAGTGTGTGCGCAAATATTTAACCTCTACGTCTCTCAGCCAGTACCAAGAGTATGTAAAAAGCATTAAAACCGTCTTACAGTCCTTTAGACACCAACATAACATTCCTAGAAATACAATCAGATCAAACTCAGATTTAAAAATGAATCATTTCTCAAGGAGGAGGTAAAATTTATTGATTCCTAAAGAAGTTTAAATAGAATTTTAAGACTTTGACAACTGAATCAGCCTTTGGTGAAAGTTAAAATCAAATAATTTCATTAAGAATCAAACAGAATTATAGTGAAATCTGGAATCGAGTGAAAAAAAGAGTCTTTTTTCACTCGATTCTTGAGAATTCATTTGAATTGTTTCTTGCTGAATCAAATCATTTAGAACTTAAAGAATCACAGTTACATTGAATCTAATTTGAATCACCCCATATTTACTCAGAAAGTCTGTTATGAGGAGAAGGACAAAAAATAAGGGAACGCAGGAACTGGCCTGAAAATGAATGGATCTGATTTATCAGCCACCACCTGCTAACAGTCTGATGTGGCTTTTGTTGTTTTTTCTGATATCCTATAACGGTTATCTGAGTATCTACGTGGTTTCTATCGCCCTATGACAGCCGTTCCCAAACCAGTCCTGGAGTTGATGTTCTAATGTTTGCCCTGCTCCCAACACACCTGATCCAACTAGTCAGTTAATAACCCAGCTGCTGTTGAAGTGGGAAGTGGGTGTGTAAACACAAAAATGTGCCAATTTAACATACTCTACTCTATAAGGAAATACTCTTATCTATAATGATGCACAAATGTTAAAAACCATCCTGCAGTCTGCATTTGGTCATTTGGTTTTGTATAAATAAACAACAGTATGAAATTCAGTGTCAGAAACCACATAAGTGGTGTTTTATATGGAATTTGCACAATGCTAATAAGCTCCCATTGCATTTGCCTTGTAGTTAAAATGCAAAATGACATTCCAGACACAGAATGTGTGTTTTCCATGTTTGTGGTTAGGATGAAATTTAAATACATTGGATTTTCAATAGCTTTAAGACAATGTGCAGGGACAGAGTAACTGGATTTTCCAGTGGATGAATGTTTCTTTATGTCCACAACACCTCAATCTTTCTTGTAAACCTATTTCACTTGTCTCCCACTTGCACAGCCCCAGACAGGATGGGCTCTTTTTGAGTTCTAGATTCTCATGTACACCTCAGTATCCTCAGTGTTGCAGTTACACCTGAGTGGTGATTATTCCTGACTTATCCACAAAAACTGAAAACGTAAATGAACATCTGTCACACTAGGCCACATTTGACAACCAGAACCCCTCCTACACCCCCCTCCCCATGATTGCTGTGACTAATGGAGGAGGCTAATTAGTCCAATTAGACTTAGAAACATAGGAAGTTCTACGTTTAAAGGAACCGTTCACTGATAAGAGTTGCACCATTTCTCTCTCACCTACAGTACTGTGTAAAAGTTTTAGGCTCCTGCAAAAATAACATTTAAAACCTGTTTAGATTTAGAGGGTTTTATACATCCATGTTACAAAATATACAAAATAATTCTAAAAAGAATAAATACAAACAACATTCTATAGCGAATAGTGATTTTATGTTCAGTATATCAGTGTGTCCCTTGCGGAAGTCCATTATTACTTGGACTCAATCAGTCCTTCATTATATTAAATCTTTTTTCTTTCACTAATCCAAACAACGGCTGGAGAAATGCAAGAAATACAGCTAAAGAAGCAAGCTTCAGACACCAAACATGCCTTGGCCAAATCAAGGGGGGTGACTAAAGCTGATGCATTTGACTTCCAAGTGCAAAAGTATTTGGATAAAGTTCATATTACACCAAACTGCATTGTACTGAATGACAACACCTTGTCTTCAGTCTTGGAAACAGACTCTGGTCAGTATTTCTGACCTCTGGTCCTGCTGTACTGACTCCTAGCTTTTCAATTAGCTGTGTTGTTGCAGCCATAGACACTGATGCATTTGAAATGCACAGAGTGTTCACAGCTTCTTGTATATCCGACTGAGCCGAGTATTATAGAGGCCGCCCTAAATGGTCCTTCAAGACTGGTACCAGAATTCCAGGTTTCGAACTGATTTTTGTTGCTTGCGGCTCGCTTGCACTCCCTGGCAGGCCTTGCAGTAGTGCTCGGCCCAGAAGGAGGTCACATGCACAGTATAGTCCCTTCTCCAGGCCAGGTAGCGGTGATACTGAGCTGGGTTTTGGTCCAGGTACATGAGGTAGGCGGCAAGGGCCCGGGGCGATTTGAAATCACGAACATGGATGAAGGCGTCCGGAGGCAGGTATTGCTCATAGTTTTCCCGCGGTGGGCCCAGGACCACGGGCACGGTGTTGGACTGCAGGGCATTACGCCACAGTTTCTCAGTAATGTAGTCCGTGTGGAGGGAGTTTTCAAAGGCCAGGTAGAACTTGTAGCCGGAGATGGTCTGCAGAACGCTGTCGTTCACCAAGCGCAGGGCCTCGCGGCCATAGATGTCCACCCGGATGTAGCGACGGAGCCTCCAGTAGTACTGAACCCTCTCCTGCTTCTCACTCCAGTTGCTGATCACCCATGCAACCAGCGCCGGGCGCCTACGGCCTGGCTGCCTATGACGGCGACCGGTATCGCCATGGCGTTCCACCGAAAGAAGACCGTTGTTTTTGCCGCCATCCATCCTTTGGCCATTGGCATGGTTATTCATCTGAGCATCAGTGTTGGCATGGCTACGGCGCTGGAGGAACCCATAGGGCAAGAAGATGTCTGAGCCGAAATGGTAGGACATGGTCAGGTTGAAGATTCCCTCCAGGCCGTCCAGCCAGGGCGAATGTGACGGAGACTCGAAGTTCATCCAGATCCATTTCTGGCCCTCAGGCCGCGGGGCCTGCGGGAGCGCGCCTGGCTCGCTCACAAGCTCGCGGTGGTGGATGATCAAAGCGTCGGCGCGCGCGTACTCAAGTCTGTCCAGCGTCACCGCGCACCCGCGCACGCCGTAGCGCGCCTCGCAGTCCGGGAGCCCGTGCGCGCTCCCGAACGGCGCCCACCATACGAGGAGCAACGTCACGCGGGCATCCGAGTCTTCTGGGTCAACTAAGACCACCGGGTCAGGGCGCGCGACGGGCGCGTGGGCGCGCGCCACGGCGAGCGCGAGTAACACGAGCGCGGGCACGAGAGGCGCGAGGAGGAGCACACGTTTCGCGCGCAACTTCTTGATCGCGAAGACGGGGATAAGTGCCATAAATCTAGACACGAGCTCCGGTAAAAGTCCAAAACAAAAGTCTTTCTACTTTTCCGGCCCTTTTGCTGTCCAGATACTTTTTTGTTTAGGTTTTCCTCCTCCCACTGCCTCTTTTATCCAGTATCTGTCCATTAATATCTCATACTTTCCCTTCTCTTTTTGTCCTAACCTTTTGGAGAGAGGACACACAAACACTCCCGCACGCCATGCACTCCTTCTATGAACTCTTTCCTCTTTCATTCCTTGACTTCTCCAGCACTTGTAGAACAAGTTCTCCCATTACTCAGCAGCACACTCGGCGCCTCCCCCTGCACACCACGGTTTAGACTCTGCTAAGCCACTCTATTCGGCTGTTTACTCTTCGACTGCCCCTCCACAAAGCCCTCAACGTGGCAGGCGAGCCGGAGCACCAGGCTAAAGCCTCCTTTGTTTACACTCTGCCCGGACCGGAGAGTGAGAGAGAGAGGCTCTCAGTCACTCACAGTGAGGCGGGCTCTACCACTGGGCCAGTGAAATAAATAAATAAAAACACATTTAAAACTAAACAGAATCACTCAGCCAGCCAGCAGCATCTCTAAACAACCAGTTCAGTCTCAGTAACTGGTGTTAAATATAATGAAACATGATTTTTTATGCAACATGAAAAGTGAGCTACACATTTACAACGTGCACCTGCTTTTCGCACAAACCGCTAAGAGAGAATTCAGTTAACAGGCTGCCAAAATTTCAGCATCTAAAATATGTTTTTTTATTTTTATCAAAGAGACCACTATAAAAAAAAATGAAAGGTCTACTTGCCTTCTACACCCCAAGAAAAAGGATCCTCAAGGGTTCTTTACTGGAAGCAAGGGTTCTTCACAGAACCATGAACACACTGGATTCCATAAATGTTTTTGTTTTTTGGACAAACTTTTTTATGAATGGTTCTGTGTAGCACCACAAAGGGTTCTGCTATGGCTAAAGTCAATGAAGCCATTTTGCTTCTACCTGTAGAGTCAGATTTTCTGTTTTACAGATTAGAAAACATCTTGAATATTGTTGTTTAAAAAAAGTACAATTCCTCTGAGGTAGATTTTTGGGGGCAGACTTTATCCTGATGGCGGGCTAATACAGAAGAAAGCTAGATAGTTAGCTATAGCTCCCTGGCTATAGACAACACAGAGATTCCTATTAGTTGTATGGTGTATTCATGTGATGCAGGACTGGATATTGGGGCAAAAATGGAAAAAAGATCAAAGATAGATTCATTTCATAACTAATAAGACAAAATATGTTGTTTGAAGCCCAAATACATTAAAATCAGAACTATCACCAATACGGACAAAAAGTTGAACAACACTGCATTCTTTAAAATGGATTTGGTCCCCCTTTGCAGCTTCCATTCTTTTTTGGGAGGCTTTTCACAAGATTTTAGATTTTCTGTTGGAATTTGTGTCCATGATGAAGCATTAAGTTCCAGTGAAGAGCAAGCTCAGCCCAAACCCTGAAAAACAGATGTGTCCCAATACCTTTGTCCATATAAGTGTATAATTCAAACACACTGGGACTACTTGAATGGCTACTCACTGTTAACATCACACTGACCACATTGATTTTGTCCTGCTCATTCACACATGCTGAACGAGTGTCCTAGATTAGGCCTGGACATCCGGGGCTACAGCCCTGACGGTTTAAAGAATAGCCCTGGATCTCAACAACAACAAAAACAACAACAACAACAACAACAACAGCAGCAGCAATAATACATTAAACTCCACCTGTGCTGATCGATCTAAACTAAAGCCCCATATGTTTCAAGGCCCTAACCATAGGCCTGTTTCAATTATTACATAATAACCTGGTCGCAGTTATTTCTGAAGGGGTGGTGGTGGCGTAGTGGGTAGGATACTTGCCTCTAGATCAAGAGGTCCTGGGTTCGAATCCTACCTTCCGCACACCACCACTGGGTTCCTGAGCAAGACCCTTAACCCCAAGTTGCTCCAGGGAGACTGTCCCCTGTAGTTAGGGATTGGAAGTCGCTTTGGATAAAAGCGTCTGATAAATGCCATAAATGTAAATGTAAATATTTCAGATAATAGCAATTTTCTCAAACAATTCATAACAAATCAAATAAGAATATTTTTTAATTATGCCACAAAGGAAACAACAACATAATATTAAAGTTTATTTGATGTTTATAACCCCTTTAGAGCAAAAGTGTTGAGTGATGTTTGTTTATTTGACCTCAGGCCTGGTCTGCTGTCATTTGAGAGCTAATGAATATTAATGACTATGAAACAACACAGCTAATCAGCCAGCCTGGCCTCTTTAAGTGTAACTTTAACAGGCACAAACAATGGTTAGAAAGACAAAGAAATCAGTAATTGCAGTTATTTATATGGTAAATAATCATCAGCTGAATATTGTGATTGGCCTACATTGCATATTCTGAGACCAAAAGAGCCTGTATGCCCAACTATCAGGCACTAATGCTATAAAAATACACCTAACGGAAAAGGTGAATTTCATGTTTTATAGTATTTCATGGCTTTAGTGCAGTTTGTTAAGGAATTGATAATTGATCAGTTGATATGTGGACAAATGTGCCATCTTTTGTGTTTGTATGGCACTGGTACTTGATGGTTAGGCGTTTCATTTGAAAGATTGGTTTGTTTGGTTTCTGAAAATCTACTTTCGGTCCTATTTGGGCTTCCAACTGTAAAACACAGGAGTTGTTGCTGTTGTCCTTGAGTAAAAGCCCTCAAAGCTCAACACATCCAAATGACACCATGCTGTCAGTGAGTATGCACTTTCCCTAAGGCACTACACACACACACACACACACACCCGTCTCAGTGTTTTTCCACTTACAAACAATAGCCCCTCAGTTCAGCCTGGACCAAATGTATACAAAGGACTCTCTCTGTGGTTCGCAGGAAAGCGCCATTGGTTATAAATAAAAAAATAAATGAATAAATAAAAAGTAAATGTGCCTTTAGAATGCTCCCAGCCAAGCAGTCTGTGGCTATGGATGTTTTTCTTTGCTGTGTTCCAGGACCCCAGTACACAACATAAACTTTAAATAATTTATTTGTTTTGTGGTTTCTTGGTTTTAAAACAGCGGGTGTAAGTTTAACAGTAACAAATGCTTTATTTTAAATGTATATATTTGAACTTTACATTTGTATCCAAGTCTTTTACATGAAAAATGTACCACTTCAGCCATAAATAGCACCATACAATGATTACGCGAGTAAAAACACCAACTAATAATCGATACAAGTAGACATCAATAAAGTAAATGAAACACATGGAGTAGGTAAACTCTGTGAACAGCACCTTAATTAAATGAAGGACTGATTAGATGAAACTGGTATTTGATGGAAAATATAAAAAATACTGGGGTTAAGGAAAGGTCAGAAAATAGTTAACCTACACACACCCACACACTAATTCACAGTGTACTGTTAAAAGTGTATTCGATCAAAAACGAGTGTTTTAAGAAACCGGCAATTGCTTACTGGCCTCATAAACAGCTCCACATTTGCGCAAATGACATGGCTATTAAATTGGCATTCCTGTGTAAGTCATTGGTTTACAAGTTTGAAGATTAGCTTTTGCTGTATTAAAAAAAAACATTAATGGAAGTGGAGTACAAGCGTTCCACTGTAAGGGAAAATAGTAAAAAATAAACAATTATTTTTATTTTACCATTACCAACACTGCATGTGTAACCTCAAGTGACTTCACTGGGATATACGTATCTGGGTAAAACATTGCAAACCTTTGTTCCCATCACCACCATTGTAAAAACTCCTGTAGTCTGTAATCTTCTCTTGTATGGAAAACACACTGAGGGACTGTGTTTACACCTCAGAGATGGAATTACAGGTTGTTGTTTTTTATTTAAATCAGAAAAAGTCCCCTCCAAGGCCTCCAAGGTTCCAGTGTTATATTTACTTATCTCAAATAAATATTTTAGGTTGGACAATATATGCATAGTTAAGGCAACTGATGGCTCTATTTAATAAAGCTCTTTTTATTATACTGAAATATCTTAAATTTCATAATATGCTTATTCTTGCTGACAGCTGTGAACAACCTCAATTATTATACATTATTCAGACTGTAGTTGTCAATCAAATGACATGAATCTGAATCAATGAGGACATGAAGTTTAAAACAACTACTCCCACTTAAGGTTGGGCCCAAATGTCAAGTGACATTAAGTGTTTCAGACTGAAGTACTGAAAATTAACTTAAAACATCAGACTTAATAGGAAGCATGTTATTAATGATAAAGAATTCATCATAAATGCTCCAAATAATGATTTTAAAAAGTGCGACCATGTCTTTTTCAGCAGCAAGCCTGCAGCCTAGGAGCTGGTGATGAGCTCTGGAGCCACTCAGGACAGCACACTGTGTGAGCTGGTAAAACAGAGGTGGAGTGCAGTATTAAATATTTACACTGTTGCTTCTACTGCAGGGTTTCCAAATCCGTGTCCTGATGTAACCACAAGATAAGGATTGGTACATAGCTCATTGTTTCTCCCACTCCAACACACCTGATTAACCTTCCAGTAACTTGTCAAATAGCTGATGAATGGAATTAGGTGTGTTATGTATGTGCAAACATTTCACAGAATCAGGATCTGAAAACTGCTCTCTATTCTGCCCTTAATCTTCCTGGTTTCCCATTTTAAAGTGGCTTCAAGAGCAACGAACAATAAACGGTTCAGATAAACGTTAAAGATAAGAATTCAATTTGTGTAATAATAATTAGTGCCCATCTTATGAGAATGCCCGTAAGTGGTTGAAAACGGGACTAAACGGCTAATAAAGTTAATCAAATATTTTTCCATCACCCAGGTTTGTTTCAGAAAGTACTGCTAAATGAAAGTACATAAGCCTTACCATTATTTTTCCATGTTTCTACAGTAAACAGGATTTGAGCTGTAGGTGTACCCAGTAGAAGTTAGGCACTAGCATTCCGGATAGTGAGTACTGATTGGTTGGAATTCTGGCGGGTGAGTACTGATTGGTTGGCAAGCTGAATTGCCTATTGGCTGTTTGTGAACTGTATTTTCACAAGTCATCATCCAGTAAATAGAGATGAAGACTGTTTTAAATAATGACAGCAATTAAAACATTTTAATCTCATTTGTCTGCATTTAAAGAGGAGATAAACCTTTATTAGTTCCACAAGTAGGAAATTTGTTTGGTCACGGCAGACAGTGGACAGTACAAAGTTGTCCACTTTCTGGGCAACTTTGCAGCAAAATTAAGAAAAACAATAAGAATAAAATAAAAATGTGTAATCGTTAACAATTTACAATTTTGCCCAAACATACATACTATATTTTGTTCCATACAAACTCCTTCATTCTGGACTTGCTCTAGTTTCTCATTAATCTAAAAGACATTATAAAATGTCAATTGTCCTCAAGGTTTCTGGTATAAGCTGCTTTATGTAAAGAATAAAAGAACAAACTTCAGACAGCAGCCTGAAATTCAGAGTAAATTTGTATACATTTTATTTTGCACTTGCTTTTACATCAGTTCTAATTAAATAGTATTAGGAGAAAGTTGTGGAAGTCGGTTTATATCCAATCCCAGGGTGTTCCACAGGGTTCAGTGTTGAGATCTTTGGCTTTTGGAAATGAAAGGATATCAGAATGTACAATGTCTTGTTCTGATGTGTGTGAATTCATTCAATGTTCATGCATTACTGGACTGAAACCATATCAGTGAATATTATTACACGGCTCTGTTATTTCGAACAGCCTGTAATGGGAACTTGTTCTGAGCGCAATGTCGTACGCTGTTTCTCCGGCGCTGTTTTTTAGTCCAGCCTGTAGGGTGCGCTGCGACAGCAACAGTTCCACAGTTAGAGATGCTGCAGGGTTTCCCGCTGCTAGCTGCAGTGGCGTAAGTCTACCTGTGGTCATAGAATTGACCTCTGCCCCCCGGCGCAGTAAACAGGATGCTACAGCAGTGTGTCCCCAGCGGGAGGCGCTGTGGAGCGGAGTCCATTCATCCAAAGTCCTCGCGTGAAGCTCTGCACCTGCGTCCAGCAGAGCCGTAACCATGGACAGATGACCGCTGTACGCTGCACGGTGAAGAGGAGTGTAACAGTCGTCATCGTGGCAATTCACCAATGTAGGGTCAGATTCCAGGAGACTCCTCACTGTGGTCAACTATGGGACAGATGAAGAAGTATTAGATTAAAGGAACGCTTTGGCAAAAACACATTTATACAGTTTTCCACTTATCCTACATCTAGTTAATCAGTTAAGGCATGTTTGTAGTCCAAATTTTGCTCCTTTGTCACCCAAAATCCCCAGATCCTAACCACCCAGCTATTCATTAGGTGATGCTGACTTGTAAATATGGTTTATCACACTGTAGCAGCCAGATTAGACAAGGTGTTGGGCCAAAATCCATCTCTCCTTCTTCCATGTCATATAGGCATACAGACGTCTTGTATTTTTTATGATTATAAGCATAGATTTTTAGTTTGAAAATACAAAATTAACAGTTATCTGAAAGAAGTTGTATCACAGCCCCCTAAATGTGATTGCCCACAGTGCTCAGCTTAGAGTTTTGTTCATTTTTATGGCGTATAGAAAGAACAAAGGTTCTGAACCACATCAAGACGTTGGCACTTATTTGGAAATATACGTCTTGCCCAATCAAAGTTCTTCTTTGAACAATTCCTTTAAGATATCAATATATAATTTGTTAAAAATGTATAAAAATATGCACCCACATACAAACAAACTATATCCAGTTGTAGCTAAAAAAAATGAACAATGAATAATGTAATTTCATAATACACTGTTTCCTGAAAAGCTGAAATGTTGAGGTAAAAAATCCACCTGATTGATCCTCAATAAAATAAAAACTTTTTTTGCATAGAACACAGACCAATTTAACAAACCAATTTTGTAATAAACAATATGTACATTCACTTAACTCCATAATACCTGCGACATGTATATAAGCAGCACAGGGATCAATAAAAAGCTGTTCAATATAATGACAAAAATCCTGTTTCTAAAACAGAGAACTGGATCTGAAGTCTTGTCTATCTTGCCATTGATACATATTTCATATCAAATTATTTGTTTTTTTTTTATAGTATTCTGAAACATAATTATCAATCGGAAAAAAATGGTTTATTTATTGTAAATGACCTCTCATATTAACTTTATAGCCCAAAACTTGGAAAATACAGCTATAGAGACATCCACGTTTAGAATGTGTGTGTTTACTCGACAGTAAGACCCTCTCAGAGACTATTTGTAGGGTGGCATGGTTGTAAATATTTTTTAATACCTCATTAACTTGACTAGATGTGTACCATGGCATTATGGTGGGTGGTGGCCTAGTGGTAGGATACTTGCCTCCGAACCAAAAGGTCACAGGTTCGAATCCTACCTCCAGCACCACCACTGGGTCCCTGAGCAAGACCCTTAACCTCCAGGGAGACTGTCCCTTGTAGTTAGAGAATGGAAGTCGCTTTGGATAAAAGCGTCTGATAAATGCCATAAATGTAAATGCATTAGGTTAATTAAGGTAAATGAATGAACCTAGTGCTAGCATACAGAGCTAGTTAAATTAAGTTAAAGTTAAAGGCTGGTGTGCCACACGCTCTGGGTCACCGATTACACTTCCGTATGAACTATACTATACCAGCCACACACAGCACAGCAGTAAGGCCTCGTCCAGGCGGACGTTCGAAATGAACGCGCTCTGAACGCCATAGGGGTTTTTGTGGCGTTTGGTAGCGACGCTTGATCGACGTCAGCAAGGCGTTCGACTGGCGTCTGATGCCGTTAAACGCCAGCCTGACGCCCAATCTGTAGTTTCGTGTAGTCTGTTCGAAACCGCGCACTACGTCAGTGCACTGAGGTTTAGTGCGTAGTGCGCACTGCTGTGGGTCAGTGCTGTCTTAAACGGAACACTAACGTTTCGCACTTAGCGGAAGTGACGGACTAACATTTGCTTGCGATTCTCCAGCCGCCAAAAT
>JBBJLR010023999.1:0-12988 GCA_037577145.1 Brachypetersius gabonensis
GACAGACTGGGTAAGGGGGTGCTCCTACCTTGGTGATTTATTTCACCCGTTCCTTTGCTCACCCTGCAGACTCACATCCAGCTGGGCCACAGATGGATCATTTCTGCTGCGTTTGTGGATTTGGACGCAGCGGGGAACTTTATCAATCAGGCTTTTGCTGCCCAGCTGAGTGTGAGGTTAGAGGCATTATCCTGGCCTTTTAACATCACCGCCATTGACGGCCAAGACCCTTTCTACCAGCCCTATACTTCCTCAGACTTCTCCTTTAACTCTCACTATTGGTAAACATGTGGAAAAGACTCAATTTTATGTCAGTAACTGCACCTCTCCTGCACTTCTTTTGGGATTCCATTGGCTCCTGCAACACGACCGGCTGATATCCTGGACAAGACAGAAGATTCTGGGGTTCATCCTGTTCAGGGGAGTCCGAAGCTTCCGAGTTCGACATGGAGGCCATTCCTGTCCCGTACTGCACCTTGGCAAAGATCTTTAGTAAAAAAAAAAAAAGGCCACCTTTCTGCCACCTCACCGACCATACAATCTGCCGTGGTACCGCTCCACGGCCTTTATTCTCTCTCCATGACAGAACCGTGGGCTATACAAGAGTACATCAATAAGGGCCTGCACCAGGAGACGATTCAACCCTCATCATCTCCGGTGGCTGCGGCTTTCTTCTTTGTCTCTGTCCGTATATCGGGGGTCTCTTCGTATATCTAGACAATATACTGATTTACTCCAGGCATGTTGGAGAAATGCACTTCCAACCAGCGTTCCACCACGTTTCTTGGGTTTCTATCGGAGGTTCATCCGGGACTTAAGTTCTGTTGTGGCACCTTTGACCGCTCTTACGAAACCTGGACACAACATCTTGGAGACCATTCCATCTGGACTCATCTGGCATTCAAGCTTTCCATCAATTGTGCCTACTCTTCACCTCAGCTCCCATTTTCCTTCATCCTGATCAAGAGAAATCATTTGTTGTGGAGGTGGATGCCTCCAATGTCTGCGTAGGAGCCGTTCTCTCTCATCGAGGTCCAGACCAGAGACTGCATAATTCCAGTTTCTTCTCCAAATAAATTTAACCCCACTCAGCAGCGGCACAGGGTAGGGGACCGTGAGCTGTTGGCCATCAAATGGGCTCTGGAAGAGTGGTGTTGCGGTGCACCCTTCACGATCTGGACCAATCATCAATACCTGATCTCCATCCAACAAGTTAAAAAGTTAAACCTGATGCAAGTGAGGTGGGCTCTGGTTTTTGAACAGGCCGATACTCTTTCTCGCCAACATGAAGTGGAGTACTCCCGGACGGTCCCCACATCTGTCCTCCTGGCTCAAGTCATCATTTCTCCACTGCGATGCGAGCTGGAAGATCAGACTTGCCAGACGCACACCTTGGAGCCTCCTCCAGCAGACACCCAGCCTGGATGTCTCTTCGATCTGTTATAATTTCACAGGAAACATGTTGAAGTTGAGGTGGAGGTCGCTCAGTGGGTAGGATACATGCCTCCAGATCAAGAGGTCGTGGGTTCGAATCCTACCTTCAGCACCACTACTGGGTCCCTTAGCAAGACCCTTAATCCCAAATTGCTCCAGGGAGACTGTCCCCTGTAGTTAGAGAATGAAAGCTGCTTTGGAAAAAAGCGTCTCATAGATGTAAATTTATGTAGTGTTGAAACTCAAACATGAACACAAACCCTTAAATACATAAAACACAAATCCCCACAGCCAATAACACAAAACAAACACTAAACGCTGACAAAAGCCAGCTGTGACTAATACAATCTTAAGAAACCCCACCACCACTTCATAACAGAAGTCCCACAACAAAACGATGACTGTAAAAAGGGATGACCTCTAGAGGCCTCCAACTGTCACAGATATATAAGCATTTCTAGATCCTAGTCATTTTTGGTGTTGACAAGGGAAATGACAGAGGTATGGTAGCAAAGTATAATCTGTCTGTATTTTTGTATTTTTGTATTTGAAATAGATGTCTCATAGTATAAGCATTATTATATTATTATATTTATTATTAGAATATTATTGTGGGTCAAGGCCTGAGTATATCTTGTTTTTTAAGTGCAAGGCATAGCTGTTGTCATTATAGGGTGGGAACATTCATATTCGCACTGATTTGCAAATTGTGACAATAATGGACAATCCAGTACTGAGTGCCTATAGTACCTATAGGTACTAATGTGTGCTCTAGTAAACTGAACCAGAGGGGGCACTGCAAGTATGGACCACTCGCCCCACTGCTCTCTCTCCCTTTACATTTGGGAACTCGATCACAAAAATCAAATTATAAAAATGAAAAAATCAAATACTCTGCTCTTGATGAACAGTTTAAAAATCTCATTACATGCAAAATTCACTGGATACAAATGAATGATTTACCATTGGAATTTTGCCAAAATTCAGCATGGCCTTGGACAAGTGGATGAGCATTTATATAACTGACCTGGAATTTAGTGTCTAGAAGCTGTTTCATGAGCACCCTATATGTTTTGCTGTGTGTTTATTTCTTTATGTTTCATTTTTTCACCTGTTGTTCCTTCCTCGGCTTCCAAACGTGTTACACCAACAGCTCTCACTGATCTTAAACAGGGCTCGACTGTCTCCTCTGTCTCCCATTTGTCATAAATGACGCATGAGCACAAAACTATATATACATAGCCCCTGGTCATCTGATTGATTAATGGTGTACAAATGCCATAAATCGAATATGAAAAAGACGTTTGATGTTAGAGGTGTTCTCATTTTTCAAAATCTCTAAGAGGAGAAGTGGTGAAGTAGAAATTGACCATTCATGACAGTAGTTGGATTACAGTCTGTAATTTTAAACGTGTCATAGACCTAAAATGTAGGTGGAGGTCATGAAATGAGACAAATTTGTAGGTTTTTATTGTAGATCTGAAAGAGATCTGAAAAATCAGAAACAACAGCAATTAAATTCATGATGCACTTTATCGCAAGCTGTCTTATGAAGCAAACTGTACAGAAAATTATTTCCTCTACTGTTATAATGACCTTAATTTACCACACACTGATAAGTAACACATTGGCTTTTCTACATAAATAGTTCTAAATCAGTACTGAGTGTGAGGTGGTGGAGGGATTATGAAATTTTGTTTAAAGAAACTCTTGGCGTTGCACAGCTCCATACATGACTGTGGTGTCCACATCGGTCCTCTTTTGCTTAGTCCTTTGCTTGTTGCCAAAATGTAACGCTGCATAGTTTACTTCATCTGTTTTCTGTGTTAAAAAAGTGCAGTCAAATGTTAAACATGTTCTTAATTTCATTTAATTGAATTCTGTTCATCAATCCACTTGTAACTAACACCTACATTGTCAGTTGCAGGGCTTTCATCACCTGTTCCACCTGAAAAAACACACATTATCTATGCCATAAACTGCATGTGTCATTATATGTTTTATAGTTACTAGTATATTTAATTTACATTTGAAATCAGTCCATTTTAGCACGTATAACTTTACTTGAAATGTGGTAACTGAGAATTTGATAATTCTCCATTGTATTTTCATTCTTACCCCATCTTTTCTTTTTTAAACGATGACAGAGACAGATCATGAACAGTATCGATACCACATTAGTTGCAGCTAATGCCGGCGTTAGGTATTCATAGTGTATTTTTCCTAGTATAACAAGAAAATGTCATTTATTTTACTGCAATATTTTAAAAGCAACTTCAACAAATTAATTACACAACTACAATCCTTGTTACAGTCTACACGGCAGGTTATAATCCAGTGGTATAAAATTTGAGCAAATTATCATTTTAACAAAATAGCACAAAAACACAGATTACAACACTATTGTATGGCAGGAGCTAATGATCAGATTAGACTTACCATCTGTTATATTATTGTCTTTAGGTGGTGTTTTTGGTGAAACTACTGTAAAAGACATACACATTCACCAATAATAGACATCACATTTTAAATGCAAAATTTCTTGGACAAATTTATAAATTGCCAATAATATTTGAGTCAACAACAATTAAGCAAATAAGCAAATAACCAAAAAATTTAAATGAACAACAACAACAACAACAACAATAATAATAATAATAATAATAATAATAATACAGTTTCAGGTCATCTGTAGTTAAAAAAGTGCTTTAGTTTGAAAAAGATTTAATACATAAAACAAAACATTATGATCCAAATGACAATAACAATTATGAACAACAGGTCATATTCTGGTATGTTCAGGATTTGAAAACACATATTTCTAGAGCTCTGGTGCTATGAAATCAGCCGAGCTGTAAATTCTCACACACAATGTTACACTTATTTTGTTACAAAAACGTTTAGTAACTGTGTCACACAATTGTTTATTGTACTTTTTTAAATTCTCTGTTGTCTTATTTTCTGTATGTCAATGACAAAATAATTTTTCTTGGGATAAATAAAGTTCTTTCTTGTATTATTTTATCTTAAATCTGCCTGAGCTGAGCAAAGTGGTCTGGATGGGCTAGAATGCTTTAAGAGATCAATAAGACAGAGTAAGTATTATTTGGAACTAAGTACTGTAACTACTACAGTAGTTTAACCCTGTAGTTACTAAAGTTCTCAGCATCTTAAAGTGTGAATGTGTCATACTTTGAACATGTTTCTCAAGTAATACATATCTCTCACAGGCTGCATCACAGACACTAATGATAGATTAGCACTAAATAAACAATCATCTGGTATAACTTCAGGGACTTTAAATGTTGCTTTTGAAGACACTGTATAGTTGAGATTTGTAACCTTATTGTAAGCAATACTTATGTCTGACAGATCTTAGCAGTGACAAGTTCTGAGTCATACAAACTTTCATGTCTTTATTAAACACTTATGTGTGACTATGTCATTGAATCTGACTGGGCTGAACACGTGTAACTAAACATCAACATATAAGTGAAAGGCCACTCAAGTACAAAGCAAATCAGATTATTTTTGTCCATAGCAAAGCAAATTCCATTCTTTTCTTACTCACCAACAGCATGTTCCTCAAGGATCAGCTTGCTTCCATTTCCAAAAAACAAATGTCCATAACTATGCATTCCACAAAAATATGTTGCTGCATCTGAAGGTTCCACTGATGAAAATGACAAATTGAAGGTCTTTTGGTTCCATGTGACTTTGATTCTAGACTCGTTCTTAAATTGTTCACATGCTGTCACATCGTTTGATAAAGATTTAGCTGTAGCTATACATACTGGAGCTTTGTTCAGAGAATTTTTAATCCAGAACATTGAAAACCGGCCATCTGCCTGAATGTGGCACACAAAAGTGTTCGAGTGTCCAGGTTGAACCCCCACTGTTGAGTATAACTGTGAAATAAAAACTCCAGCAGCAGGTCCACCTTACAATAAAACATAAAGCACAGATGTTCATGTTTTTTAAACGATCAAATAACAAACCAATAATCCAAATCTTGTAACTTCACAGTCTTAAATTCTAAATGCTAACAGTTCATTTCTATCCTTTTATCCCCTGTTTATTCTTTTTTTTTCTCTCTTGCTTTCTATCTTTCTCTCTAACTCGTTTCATATCAGGTTAAATAGATTGTGTTTGATATACTCACCTTGGATCATGACTAAATAAGTTAGATATACTAATCCAGTCATAGTCAGATTGGCCTAAAGAAGACTGTCCTCTCCTCTACTGTACATTCATCTAAAATGCAAACTCTGGTAAGATGAAGGAAAGGGGGGTGGGCCGTGGTGATGTTATTTTTACATACAGAGACATGATTGGCCATTGGGTTCACTTACATTACAGCATATGTAAATTTTCCTTTTACAGCCTTTGATTCAGAACACTAACCCGAGAGCAATAGAAATAATTTTGTAACAATTTTTCTTAGACTCTGGGATGAACTGGTGAATTCTTTGAACTAACAGAGTTGGCTTACTGTTCCTCAAAGCCATACTTTCTGCTTAATTACTGAATTACTTAATCCCATCTTGAAATAGACATTCTTTGACATGTTAAAACACTACTAGTGGCCCATTATTTCTTTAGAGTATGTCCCATGTCACTACAGTTCTGGACACACCGTAAACAGTAACATTCTCATTGCTGATAAATGGCTTATAACAGGGGTCTCAAACCTGTCCAGAAAGGGCCACTGTGGGTGCAGGTTTTCATTCCAACCAAGAAGAAGCCACACCTGAGTAACTGAAAACCAAGACCAACTGATTACAGAGGTGGGATCAGGTGTGCCTCCTGCTTGGTTGGAACGAAAACCTGCACCCACAGCGGCCCTTTCTGAACAGGTTTGAGACTCCTGGCTAATAGCAAACAGTTGTTTTTGTCCTCTCAGAATTTTGATTCTTTTCTCCCATCACAGAAGGCATTTGACACTGAAAATAGAAAAGCATCTACAAATAAAAAAGCACCTAGAAATAGCAAAAATTTTCATTACATTAGTGTCTTGTATGCAGTATAAGGTAAGTATATCAGGGGCACTTGTGCAAATGAGGACACCAAGTGCTTGAGGTGCAACATGTTGAAATCTGATTTGGCAGATAAAGACTGACCTGAGATATGTTTTATGAGATTCACCCCAGATTTGTTCTAATTTAACAGGTAACATGTAGAAGCAGTATTGGAAAACGATATATTTCTTGTTGGTAATACATAAAAGCATTTCCATATGCTAGTAATTTTTGTCTAATTTTTGAGTAGACAAGGGAAATGACAGAGGTGTGGTAGCACACTATAATCTGTATCTATTTCTGTAACATTTTTGAAAAATACTCATAACTGGATTTGAAGATGACGTCTCACAGTATAAGCATTATCACTAGTGATGCTCCGATCGATCGGCCGAAGATCGGTATCGGCTGATAATCACATTTTATGACTCTTATCGGTACTCGTTAAACTTGGCCGATTTTAGGAACCGATCACAGTTGATGTCAATGCGTGAGGGCGAACACGACGAGTGGGGACGTAAATGTTTTGGCGCCGTAGTCAGTACTCGAGTTGAGGGGGGATGAGGAGGGACGTCATACCCCCTGAAATAAAAACAGTCAAAATCACCCCTCTTTTAAAACTAACGTTCCCCGTTCCATACCTTGTGCTATTTCATCAATGAATGCATGGGTCTATTGAGTAAAGTACCGCGAGCGAGACGCTGTTTTTGGGGAGCGAACAGTACATTTAGAATCTTTCACAGTGTTCGTTAACTGCATCAAACTGTTCAAGGGGGAAGAATTAAGTTTGTTTTCTTCATATAGTACATTGAAAGTGGCCATATACTATCTACGCTATATGGACACCTGCCCCTCCCACCAACAGTGCCTTTAATGACATTCAGTATTCGAGTTGACCCTAACTATGGAGCACGTGATAGGTATATCAGCTAGAAGACTCCAGTTCTGAGGATCAATGACAGGAGTATCTGACACGTAACATCCACACCATGCATGTTGTTTTAGGATATTAATTATATTTTTGCTTAAACAACAATAAAAAGGGTACACAGTTCTCCCACTATGTGCACTGTCATCAGAACAAAATATGTCTGATAAACGATAAAATTCACCATCCCCCCGATTTGTTTTTACAACTCGACTCCTGGCCGCAGTCACGTCATCGCCGGTGTGGAATTACTATGACGTTTCGAGAAATAATTTGCCGTTTATGTTCCAAAGAAATCTCCCGTGGAGGCACGTTTAATACAACATTTAATTCAGTATTACTTTATCTGAAAAAAAGTTCATGGTGATCAGAGAGCTTACATATCAGTTCTATAAACTTGAAGCATCAGAATCGGCATTGGTATCGGCTGATCACCATGACAAAAAATCGGTACTTGGTATCGGTGGCAAAAATCCTGATTGGAGAATCCCTAATTTTTACATTATAATACATTATTTACAGAATCAAATAATAAATTTTATTTATGTAGCACTTATTATTTTATGTATATTTTACACAAAAATCTCAAAGTGCATACAGATAAAATTATTAAATAGCTGGATGACCATGGCAAGAACCCTGTGCACGACAGCTGAAGTACTGGGGACCACAAGCGCAGTTTGTTCAAGCTGCTCTCCACAGATACGGCCTGCATCCTCGAACAGATCCACCAAATAAAGCTTTGCTGGCTTCCTGCAGGGCCATGACGGCAAATCTGGAAGAGGAGATCGGTCCTGAAATCCCGAGTGATCTCACGCACCAGGCGCTGGAAGGGCAGCTTGCGGATCAGCAGCTGGCCTTTTTGGTAACAGCGGATCTATAGTGGAACCGGGCCTGTAACAGTGAGGTTTCTTCACGCCACCGATTGCCAGTGCGTTCTTGCAAGCGGCCTTCGTGGCCAGCGGCTTCCTGGGAGCCTTCCCAACAGTGGATTTACGGGCGGTGGATTTGCACGCGTTCTGCTTTGTTCTTGCCATGGTAGCCAAGATAAAAATAGTGAAAATAATAGTAAAATATAGAGACTAAACAATACTATTCTTTATGACGATTTACATTTAATCATATTAAAAAAACAACAAAAAACAAATAAGAACATGCAGGACGAAGCGGCGCCAGTCTTGCCAGTGTCCCCGTAACCTAGCAACCCCAAAGAGGGTAAAAATCAAATGCATTCAAACCTGAATGTCTACCTTTCCGCTGTCTTCATTGCTCAGACACCTGTAAATAAAATCTACTCTGCCTGGTCCTGGACGAACTATGAGAGCCTGCCGCTTAATATATGTGTCATGCCGCTTGGCGTTTGTTATGTCTAGTTTAGGACGATAGACAGGTTTCAGATGTAAGAGTTTATACTAATGTATATTATATTCTTTATCTATTATATCGAAGGAATGTTTTAGGAGGAATGTATGGTTGAATGTTTGAATCCCAGCCCAAGAATCAGGATACACACACGAGTTAGATACAAAAACGAAGTGTATTAGATTTTTACAAGTGTACAATAAACAACAAACAAAGAGGGAGAGTGGAATACGTTCAATAAAGTAGTGGAGAGACTATATACAAAATATATACAAATATACACGGGTAGATAGAAGGGGAAAGATTTACAATACTTATTTACAGGGCAGTGGGGGTTGGACGACGACACCAAAACAAAGAAACAAGTAAAACAAAACTTCCCTAAACTAATCTAACACCGAACTAACTAGTCTATTTTAGAAAGCAATATAACAAAACTTACAGTGAGTGGTGTCCGCCGAATCCTAGTGATCTATACAGAGGTAATACTAAGTGAGAAAACAAAGGACTAGGAACCAACCACCAATAAACAAATAACCAACAACGGTTCAATACTATTTTAGCAGTCCCAAGACCCGCAATTGTTTAGTCACAACAAACACTCTTAATAACACACAGTTTAACACCACCGACTCCAAGTTCAATCTCAAGCTCTCACTGATCCACACTCCAACACTCTCTGACACTCTCTGACACTCTCTCAAACACACTAACACACAGTAGCAAAACACACTCCCAAGCACAGTCTCCCAAACACGCACTGATACAGTGGCGCTGACGTGTCTTAAAGCGGCAGGAGGAATTAAAGGCGGGACATCGTGGGCACATGCTCCAATCAGTAGCCAGTATGAGGATCCAGGCACTCAGGACGGATGAACTTGTTAAGACAGCACCTGCATGGCGTTCCAGAGGGTACTGGGACGTAACAGCGTTTCCCCATTGAGAGCCAGAACAAAGGCAGGCTTCCATTTCGTTGTTTTCTCATACATACATAAGGTAAACCTTGACTTTACTATGACTTAAGGCTCTGTCTCAGTCTGCTCAAACTACAAACAATGGTACCGTTAAAGCTAACAGCAATGGTAAAGGCGACGCTAAATGTGACGGTGGACCGACTACTAAGGTCCACATGAACTGAACTTAAATATCTAACTCAAAACCATTACAACCAATAAGAGAGCACAATCACTTAATCCTGAGTACACCCACAGCCGGAACCTATCCTACGGCTATTACCCAGCTGGTGTACTCAGTATGTCAAAATAAAAGACTTAGGCCTCGTCCACATGGACGTTCGAAATGAACGCGCTCTGAACACCATAGGCGTTTTTGTGGCTTTTGGTAGCGACACTTGATCGACGTCAGCAAGGCGTTCGACTGGTGTTTGACGCCTTTTAACGCCAGCCTGACGCCCAATCTGTAGTTTCGTGTACTATTTTGACGGCAAGAAAACGTTGCATGCAGCGTTTATTTGACGCCATCTGAACACCTGTGTGGATGCTTTGCTTTGATGAGCAGATAAATGGGCGGCGTTCAATAGGCGCTCAACTGGCGTCACAAAAGCCAGAAAAACGCCTGGCTCAGACGTCCATGTGAACGAGGCCTTAGACATAAAGAAAACAGCAGCGCCCCCCAGTGGCCGCTGATGAGATGTCACACCACGATGTGCATATTAATACAGATATATAATCCAGATTGTCTTCTTACCAGAAAATTTGCTTTGCAAATCACATTTATGTTAGAATCATTCATTGTAGGCAGAGGCACCAACCAAAATTTGAAATATCACCATCAATTCTAAACATGAGAACACGCCTTACTTCTCATTTTAATTTCTTCTCATTTAAATTTATTTTTATTTTGTATCAAGTACATGGCATTTAAACCAGTGGAAATAGTGACATGGACAATGCATGAATGGAAGAACAGTGCATGAGTATATGGCATAAAATGGGGATATCCAGCATACATAAAAAAAATTAAATGGCACTTTTAGTGAGTTAACAGAATGTAAAGCATTATTGTTATATTGGTTATTAACTGCAGGTTAGTAAATTCAAAATATTGAGGCAGAAATCAGACACTAACAAAGTCACTTTTTAAACACCATTTTACAAATTAATTTACATACGCATTCATTTGTATAAGATTAATTATTTTTGCATTGAATTATAACTCCACTTGGTGTTGCAGAGCTCCATAAATGACTGTGGTTTCCACATTGGTCCTCTTCTGCACGGTTCTCCTCTGTTTGTTGCCAAAGGTCAGAGCAGCGTAGTTTACTTCATCTATCTTTTGTTCAAAAAGAGAAGTTGTATAGTAAATATTATCATCGCTATATCATACATTAGAGAACACACAAATTCTAATTCTATGTAGAGATGCCTAAGGTCCATGTGTGCATACAGTGCAGTGTAAAATGAGCCTCATTTGCAAATGCATTATGTGCCATTTTTGTCATGCGGGTACGAAGCACAATACACAGTGTGAACTATGTTAAATTATTTCTATGCATTTAATGTATTCAGCAAGCTAAAGCAGCACCCAGTGTGTGGAGACGATACGTTGCTCAATGTGCCATTAGCAGTCTTGGAATTCGAACACATGGCCTAACGATCACAGGGGCAACTTCCTAACGACCAGGCCACTTCAACTCATCTTCAAAATATTAACACAAGCATTTGTTGTCTCTGTTCCTCCCCCTTAGCCTCGTGATGCAAGGAAACATGAGAGAGAACTTCCACAGATAAGAATTGGATTGAATTTTGCAGTCCTTTTAATGCAACGCATGACCCATTTGCAATTACCAGCTTATCTAGCTTATCTGATAATAGTCCTGCATGTAAATCTACAGGTACCTTTACAGGTCAGCAGTCCGTTATAGGGAGTACACACAGATATACTCACTCACTGTCACACCTAGGGCCAATTTGGTTACATGCATGTCTTTAAACTGTTGGAGGAAACTGGAGTACCCACACGGACATGGAGGAGTACATGCAAACCACCCCGAAAAGACCTCTGGTCGTGCCAAATGCACTGCCTTAAACTGCTTAAACCCCACCCCCTCCGTAATGACATTGCAAGTGGCCACAGCCTAACGACAGCCTGGTGGGCCAGTGTCGGCTCAAAATGCCCGGGCCGATTCACAGTTAATCACCACTTACTTTGTCATCTGCGCCACTATCTTCACCTCTTACACCTGCATGAAAAAGATGCAAGTATATCATTAACAATACTTGTATGAACAATATTAGAGTATACTTAAACCTTGTTTAAAATAAAATATAATGTTTTTAACAAGGTGATAAAAGTGGAGTACTTTTTACATTACATTCAACAGCAATTAAAACATTCTGTTTTGTATTTCTATAATATGACATGATGTTACTTCTTACTTGATTTGCTTTTCTTTAAGTGTTGACAGAGCCAGATGAAGAGAAATATTGATGCCACATTAGTTGCTGCTAATGCTGGCACTAGGTATTTAACCATGTGCATGTTTCCTAGAATTAAAACAGCGAAAGAGTTTTGACTGATATATTTAATTATTGTGCAGAAACAAAATCATATACCTTTTTTTTTTATTAAATCTAAATAAAAATTAAGACATAAACATAATGATATATTGAATCCTGGATACAATAACTAAGTAGTGCTAATTTCAGCAACATATCTTTAAAACCAAAAGACACAACTTTAATTGCAGAGATCAAGAGCCACCTCACACTCACTGTGTTTCTCTTCATTGTCTTTGGTTGGTGTGTTGGGTGAAACTGCTGTAAAAGATATGTATAATCAAACATAATAAAGTGAATTTACTCTAAATGAAAACGTATACTTATTTTGAAAACTTAAACATTTTTTTTAAAGAAAGTCTTAAAGAACTGTGTAAACAATATGATATAAGAGTCAGCAAGCCCATCAAGCACTAACTTGAATCTATATTAATATAATAATTAATATATTAATAAAGCTTGCAAAAAAAGACAGTCTGAAGTGTTTAATACTCACCATCTGCATGTTCTTCAAAGATCAGCTTACTTCCATTTCCAAAAAAATACTCTCCATAATTATATGTTCCACAAATGTATGTTGCGATATCTGTTTGCTCCACTGATGAAAATGACAAATTGAAGGTCTTTTGGTTCCATGTGACTTTGATTCTGGATTGGTTTTCAAATTGTTCACACATTGACACTTCATTCGCAAATGTTTTAGCTGTTGCTATGCATACTGGAGCTTC
>JBBJLR010024009.1:0-12987 GCA_037577145.1 Brachypetersius gabonensis
TGTGTCTTAACCAACAGAAACATTCCTCTGAAACTGGTCTGGTTCAGGAAGTCTAGAGAACTGTTCCTCAAGACCACATTTAAAAAAGTCTGGATCTCTGGATGCAAAACATGAAGTAAGGAGGGGGGTGGCTCATTTTGCACAGAACTGTGTTTTCTGCGTGTTTTTTTCTTTTTCATCGTTTTATAAATCAATTTTTAATTGAAACTGTGCTGAAATCCTCTACTCACCGACCACCCTGAAGTACTGGTCAAAAAGGCCCACGTTCACGCTCTGCAGCTCATTCAGTTTCATAGCGAAACAGAAGGAGATGAGGAAATCTGTGTCCTTGTGCTCCGACGGGTGCCAATTCCACATCACTGCAGGAAGAAATGTTTAGGTTTTGATGCAGTAAAAAAAGTATTTGAAAGTCAAAATCACTACATTTACCTTTATGGGATTTATCAGACTCTTTTAACCGAAATGACATTCCCTAACTACAGGGGGCAGTCTCCCTGGAGCAACCTGGGGTTAAGGGTGACTACAATATTAAATAGAAATGTTGTTCTTTAAACTTAATGCTTTAAAGAACAATATTTTTATTTGGAAATTAGAAGAAATATTGCCATACTGTGAACATGTGTGAAAATGTTCAGTTTCTCAGGTTTTATCTTTTATAGCTGCAAGTATTGAACTGAACAGCATTGCCTTAGTATTTAAGAATTTTCGCAGTGCTCTCTTATTTTTGTCTGGAGCTGTAGAAATGACTCACTAGCTTGATCACTGAGGGTGGACGCAACATCGTCCAGGATGAAGTACACGGCTTTGGTGGAGAGCATCACGCAGGCGGTAATCTCCACCTCGGGAGATCTGTAGAAGAGCACAGACGTCCACAGGAGGTGCTTCAACTCTTCATTCTCCACCTGAACAGAGCAGGGCAGTGTATTACTCACTTTTTACTGAAGCCAGTACAGAAACCTTGAGAATTTTGAGCAGCTCGGTTTTGAGCCACTTGATTTAAGTGAAGTAAAGCAGTCCCTTATAGTCACATGGGGACACACCACAGTGCAGAGTGTAAACAGAATGAAATTCTTTCTCTGCATTTAACCCATTTAGCCCAGTGAAGCAGGGAGCTACCGCCAACAGGGGGCGCCCGGGGAGCAGTGTGTGTGTGGGGGGACGATACCATGTTTAAGTGGTACCACTAGGATTCCTGGGATTCAAACCCATGACTTTCTGATTGCAGGAGCAACTCTCTAACCACTAGACCAACCAGCTGCCCCAGTAATGTAAAAATGTTTGTTCTCAAAGCTCCACGGATCCTAGCGTCAGTGGAAAATCGGCATTAGAACCATTACTTTGGAAAAAGTCGATTCAATGTTAAAATCTCAAACTTCATAACTAGTCGATTGTTACTTTAATATGATTCAGAATTACACCAAGAGCAAATTCACAGCTTCAGTCAAGACGAAAGTCTTTCAGAGGGTTGGGTTTGAAATACTAATCTAGAATACTAAATAATAATCTAGAAACCCCAACAGAGTTCAGAGCAGTGGAGTTTGGACCCATTGGCCTCGTTCATAAAACATTTTTACTGGAAGTTATTAAACAATATGGTACTGAATACACTGTCTGGGACTGGGACCTTGTTTTAGCATATTTTGAGAAGATTTTTGCCTAAAACCTACATTTTAAATCCATTAATGGCAGAGAGGTTAATGGAGGTCCTCCAAGAAAACCTCTTGTGAAGGTTCCATGGTGGGTTTGGGGTGTAAATAAAAGCTTGTATTTGTTGTGTAAACATCATGACGTCTGGTCCCATTCACCACCACTGTAAAGAAAGTCGGTTTGTGTTAAACCGATATCATTTCTCACCAAGACCACTAGGAACGGCATGGTTTATATGTAAATTGCTGAATTATTATTAAAAAAAAAAGAAATACAGGAGGACCAGATACATTTCTTTTATATAGTTTGAAAATTCCTGCTAGTCATTACACTGTTAGAAAATAGCATGGCCATTGCTACTGACGTCAATTTCAACAGCAATAGTCCAACAATAAAATATTTTTACATTTACTTACATCATAAATTCAAGGAGGTTTTTCATTCTCCTATGGAGTTAGTGCGATGAGGATAGAGCCTAATCAGTCAAAAATTATGGTAAAGGATTATGAAAGCATTGACTCCACAGCACTTCTGACCAACGGGACCCCTGACCAGTAGGACCCCTGACCAACGAGACCGCAGACCAACGGGACCCCTGACCAGTAAGACATCCTGACCAGTAAGACATCCTGACCAGTAATACCCCTGACCAACAAGACCCCAGATCAGTAAGACCCCCGACCAACGAGACCCCAGATCAGTAAGACCCCCGATCAACGGGACCTCTGACCAACGGGACCCCAGACCAGTAAGACCCCAGATCAATGGGACCCCAGACCAACGGGACCCCAGACCAGTAAGACCCCAGACCAACGGGACCCCAGACCAACGGGACCCCAGACGAACAAGACCACAGACGAACAAGACCACAGACGAACAAGACCACAGACCAAAGAAATTCCATCCACAAAAAAAAAAAATCAATCAGTAATAACAATAACTGTGCCAAGTTACATAATGCGCTTACCTCAGCGATGTTGTCATGGAAGAAAGTGACGAGGTCCTTCCCCTCGAGTGAGGAAAGATAGCGGAGAGAGGGAGAGAGGGAGAGGTGGCAGGGACACTGGTTTTCTTCTGAAAGCTGCTGGATGAGCGTCTCGCCAGGGTACAACAGGGACAGGGTTAATCTGGGCTTCTGCGGTTCCTGAGGATCGCTTTAAAAAAAGAAAAGACCATTGAAAACGAAGACAAGAGCCATTTTCTGAAATGTGACTCATGGTGATTATTATATAATCCACACCAGAGGCCTTAACCTTCCAGAAAAGCTACTCAGTGAGTCCAGCAGATGGCACAACTGAGCAGCTCTTATTCACAGCACCGCTAAAGACATTTAGCTACAGCTGGATGAAAACAAATATATCTGTACTTTTTTTTTTTTTTTTTTTACGATATGCATTGTGCATGAACACTGTGTTTTTCTGACACGTTTGAAGTAGAAATGTAGAGAACGCATATGAAAAACAGTATTAACACATTTTAGTACAAAATGTAAAAGTATGGAGTAAAATTGTTTTACCCTAAAAAGGAAAACCTGTTCTTTTTAACATTTTAAACCTGTTTGGTCTTAATAACCTTTCTCTGTTAACAAATGTGTGTAACAGAGAAACTGAGCGTGTTGTGTAGTTGCCATGAAGAATAGCCAGTCGACCGATTTAAGTGTTTGGTCAATCCAACCTTGGAGAGTAAAACCAAGGATTATTCCGAATACGCTCCAGTAATTTATTTGCATATTGTTTCAACTGTTTTACTCTGTGTCCTCGCTCCCTTTGTGTGTGCATCTTTTTATACATTCATTGCTGTTACAAGAGAAAAATATAAATGTACCCTCCAGTGTTTCTGCACTTTATTTTAAATCAGCATCTCTATGAGTGACAACCGTTCCAGTCCAGTGTCTGTTCAATTCCTCCACAAACACCTCCTTCTGCTTTATGAGGGACTGATTAGTGATCAGCTGAATCACATCTTATTTAATGAGGAAAAGTATAATAACACTGCTGTAATCGACTCTCTCCTCTCACACTGAGACCAGTTGAATGGTAAAACTCTACTAGAAGTTTGTCAAAGGTAATTATTGCCATTTAGTTTAAGAGATTTGTTTTCTTTGAATTATCCAAGTTCTGTAAACTCTGCATCATTTCTCTTATTTTGACGTTTAATCCTTTCCATTAAAATGCTTTAAAGAATAATATCTTTATTTGGAAATGAGGAGAAATATTGTCAACTGTTCATAAAAAAACTAAGGCAAAGCTGTAAAAGATAAAACCTGAGAAACTGAAAATTTTTGCAGAGGAGCTGTATGACACATGGGGAGCACAGTCACAACTAAAATATGTTGATCTAAATTAAGATTCTGATTTTTCTGCTTTCGTTGGTTAAATGTAAAAGTTACAAATTAAAATAAATCTGCATGATCAATATAAATTCACTCCAGTCACTTTGCTGTGACTTACTTCAACCCACTGAGATCACGTTACACAGTCTTAAAAGCTACTTAACACAGTGGTATGGACCTTCCTGACAACACCTGACAATCCAAAATGTCTCATCGAACTGAAGGGAAAAAAGGAACAAACAACTGGTAAATGTAAATGAATAAAATACATAAAACTTTTAAAAAGACCACCGTCAAAGGTGCCTAAGACAGCTCTGTAAATTGGTCTTTCGATGATGCAGTTGTTCAGTGCCCTAGAAGTACTGATCTCACCTATAAATGTCTGCGGTGTAATTTATTCCAATAATGATAGGATACACTTGCAACCCCCAGTGAAAGCATGTTATCTCTGTTAGGCAAATGAATACACCAAAAAATGAGAAGTATTTGTAAAGGTTATGAGCAAGACAGGTGTTCCTCTACCTCTTGTTCTTCATCCTTTGGGTGGTTTCCCGGAGCGTCGAGCAGCTCGCTCTTAATTGGCTTTTACTGGCCTGCAGAAGAGCGATGGTCTTGATGTCCCTGAGACTGGCCCGGAACTGGCTGAACTGCCTCAGGAACAAGAACTTGTCATGAGGCAGAGCGAAGACAACGGCTAGATGGTCATGCCCCGCCATCAGCTCTAGAACATGACCATTACAGAAACTATGGGCCATGGAGCTGGTTTGGTCGGTGCAGCCTTGCTTGGGGTTGAGCAAGGCCATCGCCAAGGGAATACGGGTCAACTTGGCACAAGAGCGCATGCGATTTCCTTCATTCACTTCTTTAGAGGCCAGGGCCACCAAGTCTAGCTTCAGAATGCAGAGATGTCGAGTAGTGAGGAACAGAACTAAGGGAACTGAGGTGTGGCTTTTGTGAAGTGTGGATAAAATATCTGAGGGTACAGAGCTCTGCCTTGAACTGTTCATGACCTCCTGCATGGGACCAAGTAACATGGACCGGTCCAGGACATGAGCAAGCAGCCCATTTCTCACTCCACTATCGTTCTCATCGATTTCCCAAGAATTTAGAAACTGGTGAATGAAGAGCTGGGTGTTAGAGGAGCCGTTCGGATGTCCACCAGGTGTTCTGCTTACAAGAGAGTCCACATGGGAATGCACCTCTTTTAGACTTTGGCTATCGGAAAAGAAGTACCATCGTTTGTCACAGGACCTCACCTTCAAGGAGACACAAGTGTCTGGAATGTCGAAGTGAAATGCTTCAATGTCTGAGTACGGCACCACTAACCCGATCTCAAGGCCGTCCAACAGCGCCTGCAAGCTATTCGGCGGCTCTTTGGACCGTGTCTGAAAAACGACCAGCAAGCTGTCATCTGCTGCCACGCAAGCCGTCCTCTGACTCAGACCTCCGTCTTGAGTCACGACGATGCAGTGGCACCACATGGCTGAGTTCAAATGAAAACCTGCTCTTTCCGTGTCCTCGGGTTCCCGGTCCTGAAATGAGGAAGAGGAAGAGGTGCAGCCCATGATCTCCTCGCTGTGGTCCAGGCCCATCTCAAAGTAGCTGCCTCCCGAGTCGGGGCTGCCCTGGTGAGTCACCTCCAGAGAGGTAGGCTTGCATTGCCTGGAGGTCGTCCTCTCTCTTTCTGCTTGGCAAATCAGAGCAGACAGCTGGGTTCTGAAATCAGAGTTGGTGGGGGTGAAGGACAAATAACAGAAGGGAAGCACTGGTGTGGAGAGTCTGCTGGTCCAAGAATCCGGGTCTTCTCTGCAGTAAAAGCAGCTAAAGAATGGAAAAATGACAAATAAGCATTGAGCATAATATATAGAATTACTATGTACCATTAATATCAGCTGTGGTGAACAAAACAAGGAGTGTGCTTGACTGGGGTACCATATAAATTGCAAACCGTCTAATAACCATCCAATGAAATAACGTCTAATAAAATAACATCTTGCTGCAATGGTAGTCCAAAGGTAAAACTGGCATGTATAATAAACAAACTGCTATTTTCTTGGTGGAACACAAACAAACACACATCCAAACACCACAATAAATGGAAGTTTCTCTGGTGGGCAGTATTTCTCTCTTGCACACATTTTTTTTTCTTGTTTGCAATATTTCTGGTGCAATGTGCAATTTTTGTGGTTTTTAGGTGCAAGATGAAATTTTAGGGGTGAAATAAAATTGTGAGCAAAATTTAGTCCTATCCATGCAAAGCTACAACCCATAACAGTTTTCAGGAAAATTATTTTCATTTTATTTATGAAATAATATAAGTCAAGTTTGTCTCTTTGTCTCATACACAAAAGTCCTTCAGTGTGGTTTACTGGAATACTATGGAAAAAATAGGAAGTAAAAAAATAATATACACAGGAACACAAATAAAAGTAGACTTAAAGTCCTTCCCATTGTGAATGGTTTGCCTCTATAGTTTACTACTGAAGCTAAAATACCAGTGTTTAGTGTGGTTTGGTCACAGTAAAGAAAAAAAAAGGAGGAACTGACGCTGAGCTTTCGTATTTCACCGGCTCACGAGGGATCTCTGGAGAGAAACAGGTTCCAAATTGGGTTTTTACCTGCAGACACCAAACAAGAGGTGATTAGAGCGCAACTTTATAAGAAAACCTTTTGTACGCTTTGCCTTTAGTGCATTGAAACTGTAACCACTCACTCATATAATACCAATTATACATTTCAAGCATCAAGAAGGATCAATAAAAATAAAGAAACTTGTTAAATGTGAGTTCTGACAGTGTGTGAGTTTGAGTGAGACAGTTTGTAGGTTCTGACACGTGAATAAAGTGGAAGCGATGCAATCTTGAGTCACACTCTGGAAAAGATTAGATACATAAATAGCTTTTACTCAGTTATCACCATTATTATCATCATTAGGGGCCTTACAGACAGACAGACAAAACAGTGTAGAACCTATCAGAATCACAACCCCAGAGGAAACTGCTTCTGCAATGACTGCACAGACACAGAGGCACAGGAACAAGAACAATATCAAATATAAGGTCCAAATAAAAAAAAAAAACACCTCTATATGAATATACACTAAGTTATATATAGTGTTTATATTCAGCAGTTCTGTATATAACAAACACAGTTGAGTGAAACCTACTGACACAGATGGTAGTTTGGAGAACATGCACTTAGTAGAGATCAGTAGTAATATTAAAGGTACCATAGAGGCTAGTTCCTCTAGCCTGTCTAGGATCCTGTAGTGGCTAGAAATGGCGATAGGTGTAAAGAGTGCTTTGATCATCCATCTCCGCCGTTGAGAGAACGACAGCTCAGATGGCCCGGTCTGGAATTTGGCCCCGTGTGGCAGGCTTTCCCTGCCCAGATAATTTTGCCCCTGTCCCCTAAAAAATTCTACCGACTGTCAATGCTATGTGTGAGAGACACTTTGTCCTCTAGAGACATCATTGCAAACGAGAGAAGTGGCAGTTGCTCGGAGCTTAGATGTACAAATGAGCACAAATTTATTTTTTAGTTCCTTCATGCCAGCCTCTGAAGGCACTCTGAAGGCACTCTGAAGGCAACCAGTTTTGTTTTCTCTGGAAATGCACCAACAATACAGAGCTGGTCTTGCTGAACAGCTGAAAATTAAGTCTGGATCAGTACTAACTCTCCTTGGCTCAGCTACAAACCTTGGACAAGTAAGGCAACTTAATGCTGTATCATTTTGTCGCATTGCTGTATATGATTAACTTGCTTTTTACCCTTAGAATGTGGCTGTAACATTAGCTCTGCAGCTAACAGCTAACAGCCCAGTTAGCAGGTTACTGTCGCAAATGTAAAGGTAGATAGCATCCAGGATGTGTGTGAGTGGTGTGTGAATACACACATTACCTAGAGTGTTGTACTTCTTTGTTATTTGGACAACCGTGCTGCTGCCTTTCCCCTCATTGGAATGACTGAGTGAAAACCTCTGAAATTTGTGGAGTCTTACAGCAACGGGGCTATAGGCACTGATCTCAACTGCTTGCCTATCAAGGAAATGTCCCAAATCTCACTACCAGCTACGTGACCGCAGTAGACATTGCTATACACTGTAAAACATTAGCGCATGGTACTGTGGCCGCAAGCCGGCCCCTCCTCCACCCTCCACGCTGCTCCGCCTCTCTCCTCCTTACCCCGCCAATCTCCTCCTCATCATTTAAAGCGACAGAAACAGAAATGGTGCTTCCTCTGGGAATCTCATTGTGGGACTGACTCCAAGTGGCTGTAATTCTGCACCAAGGCTGAATTTTGGAAAGAGAACTCAGATACAATATCAGGGGACCACTAAGACATATAAAAAGCATTAAAATCAGCTTTTCATGGGACCTTTAAGTAATAAAAAGGAATATTGACAGAAGTAGTGATACTGCACATAATGAAGTGATTCAGAATCCATTTAGAAAATGTCACATGATACAGTAAGACTGCACAAAAGCCTTTGTAACTGCTGGCTAAATCATGTTGAGCTGCTCCATTTTTAATCAAATGGAGAGTTTCTGATTTCACTTGGCAATGAAAACACACTTTTGGCAATGAAAACCTGGGAACTGTTACAAAAAAGCATTTCTGTTGCTTTGTTTAAGAATTTAAGCTTTTAAGCTTTTAAAATAAGTCATTATAAATATTTCAAAATATACTTCAAAATATTTTGATTTGGAAATTAGGAGAAATGTTCACAGCTTTTCTTAAAAACTAAGGTAAAGCAGTTCAGTTCAATACTTAGCTATAAAAGATAAAACCTGAGAAACATTTTTGCAGTGGGCTCTTATTTTTCCCGGAGCTGTATCTCGACCTGTAGGCTGAGTTTTAAATGGTTTACTATGTAGAGCTCCTGTACAGACACAGATACACTCTCAGTATTTAGTGTGTGACCAATATAAAAAATTCCAGCAGGCCAGAGATACAGTTCTAGTCCCAGCAGAGCTATCTTTGTGACATGACTGTATCCGAAAATGCAACGTCGTCATTTTGCGAGAACATGACTCGCCTGGTTAACACTGGCCAATTTTAACAGCCCTGTATTCATATGGACACATAAATGACAGCAAAAATGAAACAAAATTGCACAAATGCTTCCAAGACCCCTTTCTTGTTGGTGAGGAGGGGGATTTGATTACTTTAAATTAAAGGTGTCGAATTAATGTGTTCATTTAGATCTGTTTATCACAGAAAAAAATGAAGTGTTAAAAAAAATTAACCCTGATTAATCAGACCATTTGACTCTGTAAAATGAATGGAATGTTTACTTTTAAAAACGGACAGACAGAACGGTTGATATGAGAATTGTTCTCTGCGTGCAATAAGGAATGTTTGTATTATTGGAAAACAACACGTGTTCAATGTCACCTCAACACAAAGCATTTAGGGGGGAACCCGGCAGGCCGAGCCAGAACAGCCCCTGATCCCAGAACAGCCCAATCCCAGGCCTGAGACACCCTGTATGGACACTGCAACCATTATATTAGGGGGACGACTTCTAAAAATCATTAGTTTCGTCCTCCAATTTATTACAGCAATTTGTATGAGTGAAACACATGAGATTTATATTAATTAATCAGAGTGCTTGTATTTAATTCAATTAATTTTTAAATCACCTGACTCCCCTACATTTAATAATGGCAAGAATATGTTAATAAACATACTGTAAAGATAACGATTTAAACAATATCAATAACAAAAGCTGCAGATTGTGTCAGATTGCTTACTATTTAGTCAAACAAGTCAAATATTACCAACCATACCTTTTAAGGAAAGGTATGAAAACAAAAGTGCGTTTGGAGAATCCAAAGCTGACTGCACCAGTATACACTGTTTATTGCAGACTTCACTACTAAATACAGTACGCACTAGACCAGGGTTATTCAACTTCAATAGCAAGTGGGCCAGCTATGAGAGTCACTGGGGGTTTGGGGGCCACAGAATTTTGTGCTGTCAAGGCTGTCGCTCCAGGGGTGTGGTGTTAACGGGATTCCGCACCGGGCCAAATTTACCATCAGCCATGTGCCCCATGGCCAGTCCTGCACTTCGGGGATGTATCTACTCTAACGACTTCTCCTTTGAACCAGGCGGCGTTAAAACGGCTATGTTTGATGGTTAAAGTGGCACTGACACAGTGCTGGACTGGCCATCGGGACGATGGTAAATTTGGCCCGGCGCGGAACCCAGTCAGCGCCCCCCACCCCTGGAACGACACCCTGGACAGCACAAAATTCTGTGGCCCCCGAACCCCCAGTGACTCTCATGTCTGGCCCACTTGCTACTGAAGTTTAATAGCCCGGGCTAATAATATGGCAACTTCTGTGCTTGGATTGGCCAATTTAATACCACACAGCAGATCCTGGCGAAAGTAGCTGAGGAGTAATAATTTTATTATATCACACGCATCATATGCTTGATTTACTGGTAGTCTTGCGGGCCATAAAATATTTCTAAAGGGCTGGATCCGGCCCGTGGGCCACTAGTTGAATAGGGCTGCACTATACAGTATATACTGGTGCAGTATGCACTATACAGCATAAAATATTACAGTCTGCAGTACGAATTGTATATACTGGTGCAGAGTACATTATACAGTATACATCGGTTCTGAATGCAGTAAATGGTGCTGTATGATTTATACCTTATTCATACCGTATGCTACTCTAAACACAGCCGGAGCGCCTGGCTGTGTATCTTTCTTTTGAAATGAAATGCCTTTTTTTTTTTAGCACTTACAGACAAACTGCCAGAAACAAAAAAGGCTGTGAATGACTAGAGGGTATAAATATTGCTAGTGACCAGCGTGGACTGGAGGATTTGTTAATACAAATGTCAGTGAATGCCAACAAAGAGCTAAACAACTTCTGCCAAATATGAGAGGTTATAAAAGCTAAATAAATAGTTACCATAAAAAAAAAATACTTGGTGCATTTTGTGATACAAAATACATGCAGATCTTACTTTTCTGTCTTACCTGAGGGGGTACCTCACATGATGTGTTATACTGATTACAGCATCGCTGGGTAAGTGTAGAATCCACATGAGTCAACATCTCTTTGGTAACAAAGGCTTCGTCTTTACAGGCTATTTCTGCAAAAGGACAAGAGGGTAATTGTGCAGACCAGCAGAGCACAGGGGATCAGTTATAGAGCAGCAAACACTTTCAACGCTGTTCAAATGTGCATGCAATGCGACAATAAACAAACCTTTTCATGTGCATGTGTGTGCAATAGGAACAAATTCATCACAACTGTAATATGAACTCAAAACGTGCCATTGCTGGGCACCTGAATTCTTTGCATTTCAGTATTAAATGAACAGCAGATGAACATTTCTTGTCAAATCACCTGAGTACAGGAGGCTTTGACATTATCCTTCACAGGTCTTGGAGCCACTGTAAAGGTACAAATAGATACAAAGCAATGTCAAAGGCACCGCTTCAGCACTTTTTGGTGAAGAAAAATGGAGAACTTTATATTTCTCAGTTTATATTTCTCAATACAGTACTATTGGCAAAGTTTTTATTCTACTCTTTTTTATTTTTGCACTGTCTAACACAATTTCCCACTTGTGGGACTAATAAAGGTTTATCTTATCTATCAGCAAAGGTAATTTTTGTGTTCAGAGGTATCATTTAACTCTCAGAGCTTTGAAACTGACCTGGACAAAACCTGCAGCACAGTAGCAACCTTTCAATTCCAGTGCAGTCAACTAATCTGTTAACAACAGAACAATCTGAATCTAAAATGACTCCCTACTTTCTCTAGGGGGTGCTGTGTCAGTTATAAAGTTATAAAATAGTTTCTCCACCCATATAGAGCCCAGTGTCTCCATTCTGGAGTTCTGCAGATCTGTCTGAATCGGAAAAGGTTACCTACTTCCTCAAGGGGGTGCTGTGTAAGTTTCTACACCCATATAGTGTTTCTGGAGTTCTGCACATGTGTGAGTCTCCAGCAGCTCCGTGTTAGGTGTGCTCTTCACTGTTTGTACAGAAGTCTGTATTTTAGTGCACTTTGTAGGGAGCAGGGAGCCATTTAGGACACAGCCCTGTTGCTCGTCTGGTTTACTCGTGTCCTCATCTGTGTCTCTCTTTACAGCGCGTCCATCAGAGTTTAGTTCAGTGACTATGCGCTCGTTCAGGCATCTTCTGATACAGAGTATCGGATCGACGCAAAATAATCATAAAACCTCCAATCCCTTGAGAAATTGATCACATTACACACAAATGATTTTCTCCCCTCAAAGCAATACAGTCTTAATACTCTTACACTGGAATTCAAGCTGCAATTACAGGTCAAACCAGAAAATGAGTGCGCAGCTTTGCATATTATAAGGAAACCTCTGAATACAAAATGATGATCTCTGGCTACAACATTTGACAAAAAAAAAGAGAAAGAGAAAAAGCCTTTGACACCACTTTCTATCCTTCAGTGGAATGGCTCTAGCATCTGTGCAAGATTGTGTCATTGTTTTTTTTTTACCTAAGAACAAGCATTTTTCAGAGGTGCTACAGTTTGATTCCAGTTCAAATTCTAGGTAATCAGAGATACAAAAGAACAGCAACTGAAGCGTCAAGCTGCGAACCAATAACCAAAATCATTCTGAGACTAGAAAAATCACCAGAGGCTGGTTTAGTGAGAGCACAGACAAACCAATCAACCTCATCAGTCATAACTGACACCCCAGGTTTATTACTGCCGATAACGCACCAGTGTTTGTGAAGCAGCACAGCCAGGATTCAAACTCAAAAATGCTCAGTGAGTGAACTTCATCTCAGCTCTGGAACTAAGACTACTGGAGAACACAGTTCATATTTACAACAGACAGACAAACTGGCCAGATGGAGGAAGAGGAAGAGGAAGGGGGGCGGTCAGAGAGAGAGAGACAGAGAGAGAGAGAGAGAGAGAGAGAGAGAGAGAGAGACAGAGTGAGAAAGAGAGTGAAGGCGAGCGCGCGAGCGAGCGAGCGAGCGAGAGAGA
>JBBJLR010024026.1:0-12986 GCA_037577145.1 Brachypetersius gabonensis
CACACACACACACACACACACACACACACACACACACACACACACACACACACACACACACACACACACACATGTCAGCTCTCTGGTGATGTAAAACATCATAATTTTCCAATTGTTCACTCATGCGAGTGCGGCCTCATTATTTTTAAAAGCTGTCTGTCTAGAAGAAACCCCGCACAAGAGTAATGACAAGGCAGGACTGAGATAAACTGAGAAAAGCAGGTAATATTCAGCAAAGAGACAAAGATTAAATTGAGTGAAACGAAAGAGACGGTCAAGAACAAAGAATTAAGGTCTGATCAAAATGACTAATGTTGCTACTACTGAAGTCCAAAAAAACAAGTTTAGGAATGAAATTTGGTTTAATGGTAAAGGATCATAAAGTCTTTAGGAACATCACAGCAGCTTTAACTGCACTAGCCCCATTAAACACAGCAGCATGATTTAGCTTGACGGCTGAAGCACATGTACACCACTTTCCCTTGTGTTGCCTAAGAGACTGTTAAAGCACAGTCCGCTCTCTTCCCACAGACAACATGAGTATTTTAGACGCATGTGCCTAAAACACGCCAACCAGCCTTAAATAAAAAAAAAACGACTTCCTAATGATCTCCCTTGTGTCACCACAGCAGCTCTGACCCATCGAACCATGAATGCCACAAGATCTCTGGAGATCTGTTGAGGTATCTGCACTTAGATGTTAGAAGCAGACCCTTTTAGTCCTGTAAGCTTTAAGGTGGGACCTTCACTAGCTTGTCCACCACATTCCACAGAATTAAATTTCATCTCAAAGTAACATTTAGGGCATTTATCAGCTTTTATCCACAGTGACTTGCGTTCCTTAACTACAGAGGGCAGTCTCTTGCTCAGGAACACAGTGGCGGTGCTGAAGGTAGGATTCGAACCCATGACGTCTTGGTCCAGAGGCAAGTATCCTACCCACTAGCTTACCACTAATATCTATACAAATGCCAGGACCTGGCATGGGCACTCTGACTGGTCTGCACACTGACCACTGCATATCAGGACCCAAACACAGTTTTCTCATTGTAACAAGATAATCAATGTTATTTGTTTCACCCGACAGTGGTTTCAGTGTGTAGCAATTATTCTTCATCCTATGTCTGAAGTAAGCTGCCAAAGCCTTAACTGACAATGCAGGAATTCAAACAAAAGGTGCATTCAGAGCAAACAGCCACTTGATACTATTAAAATGTGACCAAAAATGCCAGTGCTATCCTTTATCTGTAAAGCTTGGCCAACAATGTTAATGTTAAATGAAGTGTCGGCCTTAAATGAAAGCGGATGGCCGCTACTATCCTGGCGAGGATGGCGCAAACATGGGCTGTAGCTATGGTTTGATCTTGTAGACGCCCATGTGCGGATAGATATAATCTACATTGCTGGACAGTTAGGAGGGTACACTGTGGCACTGTACTGCTGCCGGCAGGTGAAATATCCAGTCAAACACTTTCCTGCCTCACCCAAAGGTCACTTGTGGCCACTGATTATATTCAGCTTTCATAGCAGGTCATGAGAGGACGGCGGAGGATTGCGTGTGAAATCCACAAGATCAAAACTTAGCCATCAGTACACAGCACAGCATTTAAAAAAAAAAGTCTGGGGATTCAAGAAACAACAGTAATCACCCAGAGGCTAGAGGTCTACAGCTTAAACTGCACCACTGTGGACTCCAGGAACAAATGTTATTTTTCAATCTAAAAAAAAACACAAGTCGGGACAGCAGTTTCATAGAACCGCTGGAGAGTAAGTACAGTACAAAACACCTAATTTCAGAATGCCTCAGAATATAGATTATAGAATAGATACACAGGACTGTGCAGATCAGAATTGCAGCTCTGTAGATGCTTCACTTGTAACTAGTATAAAATATATATTCAAGTGGATTCCAGTATTCAAGGAGACAAAGTGTCAAATGCAGAATGAATCCGCTGTACCAGAACAGACCAGTGTATGAGGTGATAGAATAAATAAATGACTAAGAACCAGCTGCATGGATGTGATAAACAAACAGATATAGAACTAGGTCGAACAGTACAGGTATCAAAAATAGCAGCAGTCAGAATCAAGGATAAATAATGAGACAGTAAACAGTAAACCAGGGGTCGCCAAGCTTTTTGAAACTGAGAGCTACTTCACGGGTACTGAGCCACACAAAGGGCTCCGAGCTGGAACCTAAACTTATCTAAACTTCATGTATAATAAACAATGCTTTTTTTTTTTTAGATATTGTCATTTTCAAATTTGTATAAATGCAAATGTGATTAAAGAAGAAAAGCAACAGGACAAAATTAAATGTTAGACGCTGCTCACCGGTGAGATATTTTTAGAACAGGTCCACAGGCAACTCATGCAATACACAATATTGAACACCAAACATGTTGATATTGCAAATCGTCTATTTAGTATGTATGTGAACGCTCACACTGTTTACCTTAGCCTTTCATATGAAGTCGTTTTGATTAATTACAATAATATAGCTGTGACGTCAGCGGCCACTAGAGGCCGCCCTTTTCAGTCAATGTTAAAGTTGTCTGTGTGCACCGGTTTTTGCTTTATGTTGTTAGTTACAGCTGACCAGTGTTTCTGTATAAATGATTATCTGTTGCCGTTGGTTCTCATGGTATGTGTATGTGTATTTAGTTCGGTCTGTGTCGAGCCCTGTTGTGGCTCCACTGACTTTTGTTAGAGTTCTCACCTGTCCAGTCTCCTGAGTTTGTTTGTGTTTTGGCCCTTGTGCCTTTTTAAGTTTGTAAATAAAAGTAAAGAATGGAAATCTGTGTCTGCGCCTCCCGCGCTCCCCGGAGGCAGTGGGACTTGACAATAGCATTTAACACAGGAAACCTAATGTTACATAACCTATTCATTTCACAAAATCCACAGACATGTGTGAAGAGTCCATGGGTCTGTTTAGCACAGAGAAGTGCAAAAGCAGACAGAGACACATGGAGAGAGTGGAATGTGACTCGCTGTTCATAAAGGCCATTGTTTTGTCTCCTGGTCTGCCGGCTAGCCGTAGGCAGGGCTGGGAACACTGGGACTGTGAATTTGGTGCAGTATTCAGGCTTGGAATGCAGAAAGAGTTTAAAGACTGGGAATGGGTGGGTGGGGGGTGTTGTTGGTACACATTTTAGGGACGTATAATGTCTTGACTATATCAGAAACAAGGAAAAACAGATCTAGTCAAGACCAATAAAAGGAGGGTAAGGTTGTGGTTGGATAAAGGATTGGAATGCGAAGCAAAACTAAACAAACAAACTGACAAAATGATCATTCTTGAAATAATATTGAATATTGAAAGTGTAAAACAAGTATTTTACAGTATCACATTCACTAAAAGCCAGAACAGGGTTTAATTTGAGCCAGAGCTGGATAACAGTCCTTTCTTTGAGTAAAACAGTATGAAATGTACTATATACTATCGTACACTACATACTACATACAGCCCAGTGCAAACGTCTGAGGCCCATTTGGAGATTGTTTAAAGACATTGTTCTCAGTGTGTGATTATTAATGTGTCTTTCTGGAAGCAAAATTAAGAATTAGAATAAACCAGGTTTCTGATTAAACTACAGTAATACTGAACTTCACCAAGGAACTCACCGATATACTGAACATAACATCACTGTTTACTCTAGAATGACATTTGCTGTGATTCTACATATAATTTTTGCAGGCGCTTAAGACTTTTGCAGATATACAATATGAAATACATAGGACATGTGTATTACTATCTGAAAATGAAAACGTGTGTGTGTGTGTGTGTGTGTGTGTGTGTGTGTGTGTGTGTGTGTCTGTGTGTGTGTTTGTCTGACAAAACCACTTTATTATCAGAGACACAGAGGGAAAATTTTTTGCAGCGCCAACCCACGCGGCGATGACCCCACCAGGCACGGCTCCATTGTGACCCTTCACTCCCGGGGGTGTGGGGGGCAGAGGGATCAGGAGAATAATAAACAGGCCGGACGCCAGGGGGTCATTAGCTTTACTCCCGCTGTCAAACCAGGCAGGTAACAGCACTGACGCATGGCTCAGAATTAGGGCTGCACAATATAAAGAAAGACTACTGTGATTTTAATGCTACAAATATAACAGTAGTAATATAATAATCATACATACGTGATAGTGTTAAACCCTGCAATGTGACTGGTCAGGATATTTACAGCACGTAGAGGAACACTGTGACTGATTAGAGGATTTTTTTGTGATTTCGGTGAGGCCAAAACTGTGATAACAATTCATTTTTCTCGATAACGTCTATATTATTAGCCCTGTTTACACCTTTTTCACTTTTAATCCGATTAAATCCGGAAACCGATTAAAACGGTTCAAGTAATCGGATTCCACTGAATTACATTTTTAACCTGATTTAAAGCTGTGATTTAGACCTTTCTTTTAATCAGATCGATGGAGGAAACTGCTCATGTAAACAGGAAAACAGGCGAACCCTTTCCTTCTTCCTGCGCATGCACGTGAGCTAGCATCAGGTAGCTACTAGCTACTAGCCAAGTCAAGTTTATACCAGAAGCAGCAGTGAGCGAAATAAAAAACAAAAAATGGCCAGTCGCTGACACTACGTTTTTACTGGATACGTTAAAACGGTTTAATATCGTGGAGAGGTTGGATGGGCACAAAATCAGAAACAAAAACATCAGCACTGTCCAGAATCCAGTCCAGTTAGCACAGCACGGTCTGAGGTAGCCGGTGTCCTCCTTCACGGCAGCGTTTCTCAGTGTTAGAACCTAACTCTAAAGATCTATTTCTCTAGGCTCTTCTTATTTAAATAGAATATATCATTTGGCTATTTCCCATCATTATCGGCGTTATAAACTGTATACATTTAAAAGGGAGCACACCCCCACATTAAAATGCTTCTGACTCGCGATGGAGGATAAAAACGAGGAGACAGGGAGCATCGGAGGTTCAGACAGAGCGTTTTCTCCTTTTCTGTACCAGAAAAGTAGCCTAGGTCTACCACAGAGCTTGTCAAAATAATGTACGATCGGATTAAATGGCTGGAACTTCAACGTGGAACAAACGCGCATCTCTTTACTTGACGCTCATGTAAACATTTCGGTCGGGTTCTTTTAATCTGAATAAATTCAAATGGTGTGAACGCGGCGTGTGCCCTTCTTTAAAGACAAGTTATCCCAAGACATCCAAGTCACACACGACTGTTACTGTGGACTTTATCAGTGTATTTTAATCAAACGAGTTGTGGTTTTATACTAAACCTGGTGAAATGGTGTTTATCCACTATGCTGCTGCTGCTGGAACCGAAAACTGCACTCTTCTTTAAATATCTACACTTCTGTTGTACTTTTAAGCTTCTTTTATTGATGTTCCAACTGTTCTTTTTCGTTTTTATTTGTTTACTTGTCACGCACACCAGGTGCCTGTAGTCAGGTGGTAGCGGAAATGACTCACGCCAGGTATATAAACAGGAAGCAGGTGCATGTCTGGCACACAGACATTGAAGTCGCATGCTTCATGTTATACGCGCCCCATCTCTAGTTCACGGTACCGTGAGTGCTCTGGCTCAGCGGAGTGGTTATATACCTTCCTGTGTGTGTCTCACGCACACCGGGTCACGTGCAGTCAAAGGGCATCGGGAATGACTGCACGGCAGGTATAAAAGCAGGAAGCAGGTGTCAGTTCCTCGCACGGCCATTGAAGTTACGTGCTTGTATGCTGCGTGTCCCTTTCAAAACCCTGTTCTGGTACTGTGAGTACTCTAGCTCTGCAGAGCAATCCCACTCTACCCCTGTGTGTGTGCGAGTGAGAACGCGGGCTTGTTTGGTGCGAGCCTCTACTCCTTCTAGGAGCGTTCTCAGAGTAAAGCGCGAGGTAAACCCGCTCTCAGTCACGCCTGAGCTCATCCGCTACGCTACAAGGTTGTGTCTCGGTGTCCTCGGTCAGACATTTCTGTGCCTGTGACAGTGTGTATGAGAACGTGGTTCCGTTTGGTGCGGTCCCTAACTCCTGTTGGAGCGTTCTCAGGATAACGTGCGTGACTTACCAGCTCTCACGTGTGTTCCGCGCTTGGGCTTTTCCATCACACGACATTTGGGCCAATACCACACTTTTCTCGTTCCAGCCGTGACAAACCCGTTACGGCAGCTCTGCTCATTTCTGAGCTTTCTTATTTTTTTCTACTTATATTCTCTTTACTTTTTAATCTTCCCTTTGTTTCTGTCCACTTTCTGCAAATGTACACTTGTGGGACTAATAAAGGTTTATCTTATCTTTTATTCTTCTATTTTCTTTAACCTCCACCTATTTTTATGCTTGATATTTTATTCTATTCTAAGTTCACTGAGTGTACACTTGCTGTATGATACTTGACTTGACTTCAGCTGGGAATTTTGTAAATGAGCAATAGCTGTGGATTCAGTCCTTTCAGGTTTGATGTGTAGCTACAGGGTCTACCATCAGCCGCGAAAAAGTCAAGGATAATTTATTTTAAAAAAAATTCAAGGATATGCTTTTATAGACTGTTAAGACTGCTAAGTGAGTGCTGTGCCATTGTACAGCCATCACAGATGTTTTTTTTAAATACCGGATGCCCCTTTTATAACACATTTGCTGTTTCAAATGACTGAGCACTGAATGGATGTACAAGTATCTTGCAGTGTTTTCTTTATTGATACAGCCATGTGAAAAAATATAAGAGACCACATCAATTGTTTTTCTGGCTGTTGCTTTTGTAATGTGTGTCTGTGTAAAATGTGTCACTATTGTTTTCTACACTATGGACCAAGACTTGATTCAAAACTCCAAACAAAAACATGTTTGAGAAAATAATACAGAAAAATAATTTATTATAGCTTGGAAATGTTCAACTACACTCTTACATTATTTTACACCTGCAGCAATAAAAACAGTGACGTTGTGTGTGTGTGTGTGTGTGTGTGTGTGTGAGAGAGAGTGTGTGTGTGTGTGTGTGTGTGAGAGAGTGTGTGTGTGTGTGTGTGTGTTTGTGTGTGTGTGTGTGTGTGTGTGTGTGTATTTGGAGAGCTGATATGTACAGAATACTGTACTGTTTATCCAGAACTGAAATCTACACTTCAGAGCAAACTGATGTTGTGAAACTTTAGCACATCACATCAAACTGCCTTTGAGTTTTTCAAACCTGTTTTTGATGTTAAAGTTGCAAAAAAACCCTCCATCTCCATTATTTACTTTAGAATTTGGAAGTGACAAGTGATGTATTGTAACAGAAGAGAAGTGTTTTTCTTCTGTTATAAAGTTGCCTCTTTTTAGAGATCTCTGTTGGGTCAGTGATGCTGTGTTTGCATGCTGTATGGAGAACATGTCTGTATGTGTGTGTTTTGTGTGTGTGGTATTTTGTATAATTTGGTATAATGATGAAGCCTCTCATGCTAATCTGTAATAATCTGCTCTTTCACAATGTGACGCTTTGATGCCGCACCCGAGTCCCTGATTACACACTCCTTACCAGGAATGTATCTCCCCGGGTGAAAACATGTGCCCACTCAGATAGAAGCTTATCTTTTTCTCTGAACCCAACATTCCTCATTTAATGCTAATGACACCAAGCATGAGACTGTGCACAAGTCTTTTCTCCTCTCTGCCATATAGCAGGGTCGGCTCCTACAGAAAGCCAGTGGCTTAAGAACTCAAAAACAGGGTGAAAAAATGTCTTATATAGAGCATTTTTCTACATTTACAACAAAATTCATGTTTACATCACTATTTTCCAACCATGCCTTATCCTGCAGATTTAAACAGTCTATTTTTGTTACTGTGCCTTTAAGACTCATATATGTAAACAGCCCCTGTTCTGATTGGCTGCTCTGTATGAACTACTTGCATGATGTACAGTACAGTAAAAGTCTTAAATTGACATTTAAAAACTCACATTACTTCACATTCACATTACTATGAAACTAAAACGAATAAATGCAAATTAAATTTGACAGTTAACAGAGATTTTATGTTCAGTATATCAGTGGGTTCCTTGGGAAAGTCCAGTATTATCTATAATTTCTCAGAAACCTTGTTTGACTTGATCAGTCCTTCATTAAATTAAATCAGGAGCTGCTGATGGAATTTCACAATTCCAAACAGCGGCTGGAGGAACCGAGGAGGAACCTAGAACCGAATCTGTGTTCTCCTCACCAGCTCACATAATATCAACTACTTTTTTTTTTACAAACAAAACAAATCTTAATACTTTTTACTTGTTGTTTCTTGTTTGTTTGAAATTATTCTAATGTTATCTTTGCTAACAGAAAGACACATTAATTATCACACGCTGACTTTTGCACAGTATTGCAAATGCAGAGGATGGCACTTTTTCAACATTTACCTCCCTTGTTTTGTGTACCTCGCTATTTTCTAACCATGGCCTTTAGAATTGAACAGTTTTCGGTACCGTGCCTTTAAGATTTGATATACAGTGGTATAATAACTGAACTAATCATTTTAATGGCTGGTAATAATGTTTACAATGGAAGTTTCCATTCTCTACCATGATACTGGTCAGTCCAGAAGCACGAGAGGCCAAACAGGTGAAGTAGTCTCTATCCAGTGGTATCTTCTTAAATGGGGATGGATATGGTTAGGATTGCACTGATACCAACATTGATTCATTGAGTCTTTTTTTTGGAGAAAAAGGTTATTTATTTATACATCAGTAGCTTCCAGAGCACTGCATTGTACATGGATTGTTCTGTACATTTGCACACATCAACTCTTCTAATGTTTGTTTACATTGTTTACAGGTGTGTCTTTGAAATTCTACATATCTTCTACGTGTTTTTATTACTCCTTTCTCTTAGATTTTTAAAAAAATATATTTTATACTTATATTACACAGTCTCCCAGCCATATCAGAGGTACATTTGGCTACAAGTTGTACTTGTATAACTATGTATGAACAAATAATGCATCTTGAATAAAGAGTCTTTAGTTTCCTGTATAGATAATGAGGGAGGAACATACTACAAATGTTCTACTCAACAAAAGTGTGGTGCTTTACAGAGTACCGCTCCTGTTCCTCCCACTGATCCAGTCCAGCATCAACAATTTGAAAATGCTGCTATGTTAGAATGCATTAATGCTGCATAAACACTAATAGCAGCACCATTTGTCTAGCAGTGTGTAGTTCAGTCCTGGCTAGTCAGGAGCCAGAGCCAGTTCTCAATACCCATCCCTGCTTCCAGACCGAGGCTTCTTGTGCTTCTGCACTGAACAAACTTTCACTCCTACTTCCCTGTCTTTGCTCAGACGAATACTGCAACATGAAACTAAAGACAAGCAAATCAAGTGACTGGACCAAACGACTGGAATGTGTCATGTCTGGGTGTCCGGTCTGTCGTAGCTAATGCTGGTGAACTGGTGAATTATAGATCTAACTTCCATCCTGGAATTAAACCCAACAATCCAAATGACTAAAATGGTTATAATACTGTAAAGGATAAGAGCCATATGTGCATTGATGTGTTCTTTGTAAAGGTGTATATTTCACCCTTTACAAGTAGGCATTCTGGACTGAAACACTTCTAGCGAAAAGGGACAACTGGAGGCCTAAAGGTTAGGGAGTTGCCCCTGTGATCAGAAGGTTGTGGGTTCGAATCTAAAGACTGCTATTGGCGCCATTGAAGTACCCTTGAGCAAAGTACTGTCCCCACACACTGTTCCTGGCTTTGTTCTTGGCTGCCGTCCACTTCAATGGGCGAAATGCAGGGAAGAATTTCATACTGTGGTGTGATAAATGATCACTTTCATATACAGTGGGGGTAATAATTATTTGATCCCCTGCTGAATTTGTACGTTTGCTGACTTACAAAAAAAATTAACAATCTCTAATTCGTGAGGTCATTGAGCGAAATAAGTATTTGATACCCTACAACCCAGGCAGACCTCTGTCTCCCATAGACTGGCTGTGTGTCCATGTTGCACACAGATTACAATCAGTCTATTAATTACAGAAACTCCTGATCTAAACTCGGTATGTGTATAAAGCACATCTGTCCTCAGAATCAGTTTCTTCCATTCCAACCTCTCCACCACCATGGGCAAGACCAAAGAGTGTCAAAAGACATCAGGGACAAGACTGTAGAGCTGCACAAGGCTGGAATGGGTTACAAGACCATCAGCAAGAAGCTTGGTGAGAAGGTGACGACTATTGGTGTGATTATTCAGAAATGGAACATAAATATAGATTGACCATCAACTGCCCTCAGTCTGGAGCTCCATGCAGTATCCATGCAGGTGAGGATGATTATGAGAAATGTGAGGGATCAGCCGAGAACTACACTGCCCTACAAAGGCAAAGAGTGTGAAACTGAGAAAAATTACTGTAAAGTTTTTTTAAAGGTCAAGTTTGAGCTTAATTTTGTCATATAGATAAATGTATTCATTATGGCAAATTTTCAGTGTCCTACCTATCATACAACTGGCTGGACAGTTGGCTCCCACAGTTTCACACTCTGGTAAGTTAAGGTCTTTTGCCTTTGTAGAGCAGGACACAAGAGGAGTTTGTTAATGATCTGAAGGCAGCTGGGACCACAGTTACTAAGAACACCATTGGTAACTCACTACATGATGGACAGAAATCTTGCAGTGTTCGCAAGGTCCCCCTGCTCAAGAAGGCACATGTACAGCTAATCTTAAGTTTGCCAGGGAACACCTAAATGATTCAGAGAAGGCTTAGGAGAAAGTGTGTGTTAGGAGGATGAGAAATGCAGAGTATGATCTGAACACCATCCCCACATTCGAGCATGGAGGTGGAAATATTATGCTTGGGGATGTTTTTCTTCTAAGGGTATAGGATGACTTCACGGCATTGAGGTGTTACTTTATGGGACTATGTGACATAAAATTTTGGGTGAGAACCTCCTTCCCTCAGCTAGAACACTGAAGATAGGTGGTGGATGGTCTTCCAGCATGACGATGACCCAAAAACACATAGCCAAGGTGGCAAAGGAGTGGCTAAAGAAGAAGCACATTAAGGTCCTGGAGTGGCCTAAACAGTCTCCAGACCTCAAACCTACAGAAAATTTGTGGAGGAGCTAAAGCTTTGAGTTGCCAAACAGTAGCCAGGAAACCTAAAGGATTTCGAGTTTCTGCAAAGAAGAGTGGACCAAAATCCCTCCTGAGATGTGTGCAGACCTGGTGACCGACTATACTTCACTGTTGGGCTCGCCAACAAGGCTTTCTCCATCCAGCACTAAGTCATGTTTTGCTTGGGTATCAAATACTTATTTCACTCAGTGAAATGCAAATCAGCATATAGCCTTTATATAATGGGTTTGATGTCATATTTACAAGTATCTGCTTACTGCTGAATGTTTCAGCTCAGAATGCTTAAAACGGTCCAAAACAGTAAATTAAAGGCTGTTGGTTTCCATATGTGGCCTATATAGGCTGAGGAATGATCAGGACATTTAAAAAGTCTAATAATATTTACATACTACATCAAACGTTTTTTTTAGAAAAGTGATTACAGTGCTCTGGTGTTAAAATGATTAGTGATTCAGTTTCCCATAATATGGGCACTTCAAATATTTGATTGTATCGACTGGTTTCACGCACACTCCTCTAGATGGCACAAGCCTCAATGCTGTAGTGATACAATACACTGCCGGTGCGTAATCAGGCCCTACTCTGTTCTCTCGAAGGCATGTCAGAGCGACCCGTATTAACCCCACAGTACAGTCAAATGTTTCTTAAGAGTTGGTTTTTAAACTCATCATTAAACTCAAACAAAGTACTTATAATTTTCCGCACACACCCACGCCCCAGTGCGGCTGATGCCAAGACATGTTTACTTTTTCAGTTTTGCATTTGAGCTATGAGGCCAGTGCAGATAACAAGTAATGGAAAGTTATGCCCCACCAATTAGCAGAGGGCAAACTGCCTTAATCATCACACGCTTGCCTCAAACCATGTTGCTGTTTAAATCATTTCAACAGACTTGCTTATGCAGTTTCTTACACTTTATGACGCACCTATAAAAACAGACAAATGTCTGTTGCATAGCTGGAAGCTAGTGTAGCTAGTAAAAGCAGCCTTCTTAAACGTTGTTGTTTTTTTTTTTATTTACCATTTTTAAAGATGTGAGCCTGCCGAAAGGAAGGATTGACAAAGGGAATTCTGAAAGAAGCACAGTGGCTGTGTCCATTAGTATATACACCTCTGTTTCTCAATTAATCTGATTTAGGCCACAGTTGTCACCCTCACAATCCAAAATAACTGACACTTTTCCCTCAAGAACGCCACGATCCAGATTAACCATAGAGATTGGGTGGAGGTGGTGGGTATTAATGCCTGCTCCTGCGAGATGGTGGAAATAGGACAGTTACTCTGAAGCTATACGGTGGGCCTGCCCACAGGAATACAGAAATATGTCCGTGATTTAGGGCCGCAGCCGGAGAGAGAGGGAGAGAGAGGCTTTGTGGATGGCCCAAATTGGAATCATATGCAGGGTTAATTGGTGCCTGTGGTGTCAGAAAATAGACACACAGTCAGTTTCTGCTGAACAGGAGGGGCCTGAGGGCAGAGGGGGGGAGAGAGACTACTTTTAGATAAACCTGTTTTTTGGCTCTCAAGTGATGTTTCCAATGTGAATTTATAGTGATTCCCCATAAGAACTGTCTCTCCATCTCTCACTTTCATTTTCTCTCGTCTTTCTTTGTCTTTTGCACTGTGTGTCTGCCTTTCTCCCGCTCTCTCTTTCTCTCATCATTGTGTCTCTCTTTCACTCTCTTATTCAGTCTGTCTCTCTTTTTAACCACCTCTCTCTGTCTCTCTCTCTCTCTCTCTCTCTCTCTCTGTCTCTCTCTCTCTCTCTCATCATTGTGTCTCTCTTTCACTCTCTTAATTCAGTCTGTCTCTCTTTTTAACCGCCTCTCTCTCTCTCTCTCTCTCTCTCATCATTGTGTCTCTCTTTCACTCTCTTATTCAGTCTGTCTCTCTTTTTAACCGCCTCTCTCTGT
>JBBJLR010024065.1:0-12983 GCA_037577145.1 Brachypetersius gabonensis
GCTTTAGAGCAGAGCTACCCAAGCTAGGATTGCCCTGGCTACTCTGGGAAAACTCTCTCTCCTTCTGCAGAGGTAAACCTTTGTTTGAGCGAAGACTTTGTTTGCTGATTCTCTCTGAAAACCCCGACAAAGGCTTCGAGAGGAGGATCAGCAGGTTTCTGTGCAGGTGGCTGGGACTACCACGAGGCCTGAGGAGCATCGCACTGTACTGGCAGAATAAGGAGCTGAAGCTCCTCATCAGCAGCCTAAGTGAGGAGATCATGGTGACTCAGTCCAGGGAGCTGCCCAGGCTGGGATTGAAGTCAGGACGGGACGGAACTGGACGCTGCCGAGGCTGTAGACATTGCAGCATCAAGGCTACAGCAAAGGGTGCTGGTGGGCACAGTGGCACAGGGAAGAGCTATCTTAGGCAGCGGTAGAACACCCCTATGACAAGGCGCAGGAAAAAGAGAGGCAGGTGCTGATCCTTGAGGAGGTGCAAGCAGGAGTTGTGGAGAAGCAAGCAAGTCAGATGGTGCAAATGCAATAGCAGAGGGCCTGGACAAGATGGCAGCAAGCTGAAGAGAGCAAGGTTGTGGAAAGCTGAGTCCCATCAGATAAAATTCTTGATCCAGGCGGTTCATGAAATGCTGCCAAGTCCATCCATCTTCACCTGGTAGGTATCGCTTCTGGAGCTCACCGTGCTTTGGGAGGACCGTATGGAGGAGGCCAATGAGAGAAAGAGGGTTAGGTACTCTGAACTAGCGGAGGAGTGCCGGAGCAATGGTTGGCATGTAAGGTGCCAACCCATCGAAGTAGAATGCAGAGGATTTAAAGGCCAATCCCTTTACTGGGCCTTCAAATTGCTGGGCAAAGAGCCATTAAGGGTTCACCAACGCAGCAGAAGTGGCATTGAGGTGGCTGTGGATCAAGAGAGGAGGGGCATAAACACAAGCTGGGGCTTGATCAACCCCAGCTGGGTCGTTGGGGGGAGGGGGTCTGATTGTTGAAAGACCTGAAACCCCACGTGATCCCAGGTCACATCACTGATGATGTGTCAGGGTGCACAAATAAATCCAATTCAAAATATGTCGAAAACCTTAGTACGAAATACACCTTTACACCCTGTTTCAAATTATTATGCCATTATTATAAATTCCATTATTATAAATTCTATTTAAGTGTCACAAAGATTCGATTTTTTGGTTTTCAATTAAACTCATGGATGGCATTGTGTCTCAGGGCTCTTTGGATAACTGAAATAAATTTTAGACACCTGTGATAATTAGTTTACCTGGTGTGCCCAACTAAAGGACATTATTAAGCAGACCACAGTTAGAAACCAATTTGAGGAAGAAAAAGGATCTCTCTGCTGCGAAAAAGAGTGAAATAATTTAATGCCTTGGACGAGGTATGAAAACACGAAAATGTAAGCGTGATCATCGCACTATTAAAAGATTTGTGGCTGATTCAGAGCAGAGACGGGTTCGTGCAGATAAAGGCACATTGAGGAAGATTTCTGCCAGATCCATGCATCAGATCAAGAGAGCAGCTGCTGAAATGCCATTACGTAGCAGCAGACAGACATTTGAAGCTGCTGATGACTCTGGAGTCCCACAACATCAAGGTGTAGAGTCTTGTAACTGTGCATAAACCTTCTATTCGGCCACCACTAACCAATGCTCACAAGCAGAAACAGCTGCACTGGGCAGAGAATTCCATGAAGACTAATTTTTCAAACAGTCCTGTTCACTGATGAGTGCCGTGCGACCCTGGATGGTCCAGATGGATGGAGTAGTGGATGGTTGGTGGATGGCCACCGTGTTCCAACTAGGCTGTGACCCCAGCAAGAAGGTGGTGGAGTCATGTTTTGGCCCGGAATCATGGGAAGAGAGCTGGTTGGCCCCTTTAGGGTCCCTGAAGGTGTAAAGGTGACCTCTGCAAAGTATGTGGAGTTTCTGACTGACCCCTTTCTTCCCAGGTACAGAAGGAATAACTCTGCTTTCTGTAATGAAATCATCTTTATGCATGACAAAGAATGCATGCTGCAAAGAATACCTCTGCATGGGGGCTGCTATGGGGATAAAAGGAGAGAAAGTCATAGTGTGGCCTCCATCCTTCCCTGACCTCAATCCTATTGAGAACCTTTGGAGCATCCTCAAGCAAAAGATCTACGAGGGTGGGAGGCAGTTTACATCCAAACAGCAGCTCTGGGAGGCTATTATGATATCTTGCAAACCAATTCAAGTAGAAACTGTCCAAAAACTCAAGTTCAATGGATGCAAGACTTGTGAAGCTGCTATGAAATAAGGAGTCCTATTTCAAAATGTAACGTGACCTTTTAAAATGTTTTTATGTTGTTAAAAGTTTGATTGAAATAGCTTTTGATTTCAGTGAATATGATGCAAACACTTTTTAGTTCTTTACAACCTATAAAGTGTTTTGAAACTTACTGTGCGTAATCATTTGGAACAGTTCATTGTAAGTTTTTTATTTAAAAAAATACTATCATTAGGAGGTTTGTTCAATAAAATTTGAATTGTACTCTTAATAGTTGATAACATGAGAATTATGCTGACTGTTGTTCACATGAATTATTTAGGTAAATGAGAAAAATATCATTTGCATAATAATTTGGAACAGGGGTGTGTATATATATATATATATATATTATTTTTAAATCAGCATCTCTATTAGTATGACAATAACTCATTCTGTGATCACCTGAATCACCTCTTATTTCATGAGGAAAAGTATAAAAACACTGCTGTAATCGACACTCTGCTCTCACAACGAGACCAGTTGGATGGTAAAACAATACTAGAAAAACGTCAAAGGTAATTATTGCGATGATTTAAGAGTGAAAAGCTTTGTTTTCTTTGAATTATTCAAGTTCAGCAACATTTCTATTATTTTGATGTTTTGTCTTTTCCTTTAAAAATATACTATATTTATATATAAAAAAATTAAAGGACAATATTTTTATTTGGATATCAGAAGAAATATCAGCGGTTCTTAAAAACCAAGGCAAAGCTGTTCAGTTCAATTCTTGCATCTATAAAAGATAAAACCTGAAAAATGGAACATTTAGCAGTTGTCTTTTTTCCAGGAGCTGTATAAGTAATTTACAGCTAAGAGAATTACGAACAGCACAGTGGTGGTGGTTAGGAGTATGTTACTGTACATGATAGAAATCAGAAGTATATAAGCAATATTGACAGTGATATTCACATGGTAAGAATATTTAGAAAACCCATTTAGAAAATTTCATGATACTGCAAATGTGGCGTTCGGGTCCACTGGACCTGTGGGTAATACAACTGTGGAGGTGCTAATCTCTGCCTGTTAGGTTTCGCTTCCCAGTCTTATCATGAGTGCATGATATGCAATTTGAGTCCACCCTCATCCTCCATTACCAGCATATTTTACACTGCAGCACATAGTGGACAGTATTTTTGGAACCTAATGGACATTTCTGGACTAAACAAACATGTACATACATGTATGTCTAGTATTTTGTGTTATAATTCATTCTGTGTACAACTGCATTTTCATTCCCATTTATTTCAGACTGAGATCTTAATGCTCAAGGGCATTACTGTGAATTCTTATCCTGCATGAGGGTTAACTGAGGTAACGAGAACTGTGTCTGAGAAACAGAGAACTAACTAACATATAAAAAAAAACCTAGATCAAAAAGAATGGCCACTTCTCATCAGGGTCAAATTATACCAAACTCAGGTCCTCAGTTTTCTGTGTGTGTGTGTGTGGATGTGCAAGGAACGTGAGAGATTTGGCTCCAACTCACATGTATATTTTCTACATCATTTCTTTATAAATAAGGCAGCAAATCAAACCTGTGTCTGTTGCTTACCTGGGCAGGAGGCAGGACTATTGGAAGAAGGCAAGTCGGATGATCTTGATGCAGACAGTATGATGATCTGAGAAACTCTTTCTGCTGGGAAACCCTGGGTCCTGACACTCAAGTGAATGTAACTTCAGGCAAAAGCAGCAACAATACTAGTATTATTCATTGTATGATCAAACACATGACAGATACTGCATTATAACTGAGCATGCAAAGTTATGAGTAGTAGTTGAGTGTACATTTTGTTTAAGGTGAGTTAGTGTAGAAGTAAAGATAACTATAATGAAAAGCACTGAATACAAACCAAGCTTTAAATATGGTGGAGGATCTGTGATGCTATGGAGCGGTTTTGCCTCCATATTGTATTATGGATTCCAAGAGGTACTAGATGATTTTAAAATCAAGTCTGGTTGCCCCTGACAAGAACCTAAAACGTAGTCATGGTCGAATCTTTCAACAAATACAAAGCACATCAAGATCCACTCAAAAATGGTTAACTGAACACAAAATCAACCTTTTGCCAGGGCCAGCTAAGTCCCCAGACATAAATCCCATTTAAAAACCTCTGGGATGAACTCAAAGTGCTCAACAGAAGACCCACGACTCCAGAGGTACTACATTGAGGAATGGTTAAAAACTCCTGTGTCTACAAGAGAACACTTAGTGCTGTTTTGTTGGTAAAGGGGAGTACTAAATGAGGGGAACACAAAATAGATTTTTTTTCCCCTTTGAATGCGGTAATATATAAAAATGTATATATTTTGAGTAAATACATGAAAAGAAATTTTAATCTGCCTTCTCCATTCAAATCAAGTGAGGGTGCCAGTAATTCTGCAGGGCACTGTATGGTTGTTAGATTCCTTCATTTGAAAACAGCATTTATTACGTCTGATGACAAGTGTACCACTAACAGATTATTTAGTTCCACAAGATTCCTCTTTAATTGCCTTTTGTTTGCCTGATCTTTCTCCTGCAGTGAAACAGGATAAGGGAACTTAGGCAGTCCTTCACTGTTGGTCAGTTTGATTATAGTTCTCTGCACATTATGTTTAAAAGGTGCAGTTTCCATTAACCAAGGAAAAATAGGTAGGCATCTTACCAGCGTATGGTCAGATACAGCCCTAGACCAGTTCTCCACTTATGCTTTTCTTTACTGCAGAAGGATGCTGCCCTCTAGAGTGCAAGATCATCCCTGGCACTCTAGTAAAAGGTTTATACCACAGACCATCAATTCAAACTCCTGTTAATTACAAGGTAGATGTTCAAACCACTGGGGTTAATCCTAATCTGTGCTCGGAATGTGAAACTCCTTGCGCTATATTTGGCTGTCAATTCCAAAATTTGAGTAGTCACATGCATTCAGGCAAGAACGCAATGCTCATAAATGATCTTTGATAAACAGCACAGTATTCGCTCCACACTTAGTCCTAATTATCAAGGCCCCACTTCAGTTGGAAAGAACAGATCTGCTACTAATGTCTTGCTGCTGCCCCTGATGTTTAGATAAGACGACCCAGACCCAAGGTTTCCCCAACAGATCGTTGCCTGCTGGAGTTTTAACAGCTCAGCTAGGTTGTCTCCTTGCCATTGCATGCTGGTATCCTACTTCCCCAGAAACCTGACAGACTAAGTTTAGGCACAAATATCTAAAACTACAGAAAATCATATTCCACAAACGCCAATACATCAATAAATTTATTTGAAAATATCTAAATATTGTGCAGATAATGTTCACAGTAAGAAATATACAGATACATAATGGCACAACAAAAAGAGACATACATGTGTAAGTGGCGTGGAGATAAAAATGGAAAGAAGAGAACACACCAACCCTTCAAGTCAGAGTTTCTAAAAGCTGTTTTTAAGACAACTTTGTGCCCAATCCTTGGTGAACTTCAGTGTGCCTAAATATACCATAAGCCTACAGGGAGAGGGAAAGGAAAAAAATGAACATTTACTCATTTTCTGTTCCACTTGAAGCTAAAGTGGCTTTTGGACTGCACAATACCAGCTCGGCACTCACTTTTAGTTACCTGGTATCCCCTTGATATAGCTGGTAACACTGATAAAAGTACGTTGCAGCATGATTTCCTGACAAGCCAGCAGTCTGCAGTGTTTTCCAATTTTAGTTCCTGCTGAATTCCCTCAGAAGATATAATTACCATCCGCTACCAGGAACTAGATTCGTCTAACAGTAAACTGAAAGGCAGGTAGAGGAGAGTCGAGCAAAGGCGGTACCATGCAGTTGAAAAGCAACTTATTCACCAAATTCAGTTTAAAGGAACAAAGACAGGAGTGACACTAGAGTCTGTCTGTCTTCCATCGGACAATAGATTTCAGGCAAACTCCTGCCGGTCACTGGGGTTTGGATGCTGGTAGAGGCCGACGGAACAGCAAGATGTGAGGTTCTAAAAGAAAAAGACCAAAAAAAGGAAAAACTGCCAGTGAACAAGTGAAACCACCTTTAGGACAACCAGAAAAGTCAAGATCAATACAGAACTGAAACGTCATAGATTAGTCCTTAACTCATGAATTACCTTACAAATTTGACTTAACTTGTGTTGATCCTTGTTTAAGAGGTTTTTATTTTAGATTTGCATTTTAGAACTTCAAATCTGAACATTTTTCTATACTTGTTTGAGAAATTGAGCTGTATTTTTTCCTTATGTTTGCCCAGTCATAATATGAGCAGTTCAGGATACATTTCACTGCATGTTGTACTTGTAGAACTATGCCTGTGACAAATAACAAATCTTGATCCCACCCACATCACTCTACTGCTGTCTTGTTTCCCCAGCACCTGAATCATTAGCCAAGTCTTTCAGAGCAGGGAAAACAGAAGTGCAGATAACAGGCCTTTGGTGCTAAAGATGAGAAATATGCTAGGCTTTTTCTTGCAGTGTGAATTGTTTCCGCCACAAACCTGTACAAGGGGTCCTCAAGTTACAACAATCCCGACAGTTTTGAGTTTGACGCTCACTCCCATAACTAGTATACACAGTAACGGCGCATGAGTGAGGAAATTACCTATGCCATTTTAGACTATTAAAGTGCAAGAGTTTAACACTAATTTGTCATTTATTCCTTTTACTACAGTACAGTGTATATTTCTGCCCTTTTACTTCAGCTTAGTTTTGTTAAGTGGTAAGTGACTTAGACTACAGTGCGTTTCGATTCAAGTTACATCACCGTCACAGGATCAGATCTGTGTCGTAACCCAAGGACCCCCCCAGTATTGCTATAAACCTCGCAAGTTAAGGATAAACTGGCATGACAACTTAAAATTGGAGTTTATCCAGAGAAAAGTAAAGCCCATACACATCCCACAAGGAAGAGAGTAGGTATATTCAAAATATTCAGGACTGATGATGATTTAAAGTGTCATTTCTAAAATTTGCTAGATTCTTGATGTATGTTTCATGCAGTCTATGGTGCTCTGGTTTACCAAACAGTCTTCTTAAAAAGAACTCTAAAAAAGGTTCCCACCTTCAGTCATCAAGTCAAAATTATCTATACAGTACCATTTACAACAGATGTTAGCCCAAACTAGCTTTATAGAAATCGCAGTCCTTTAAACAAGCCAGAGACCATAGAAGCAGGCAAACTCTCCCCCAGGAAGGAAATAAAAAAGGGGAAACCATCATCCTCAGGCTGACACCAGAATGAACCAGCAAATTACAATTAGTACTAAAAGACTGTAATGGCATGAGACAATGCAAAACAGACGAAGGCTGCCTAGTTAGAAACAAGCAGGGTAACAAACCAGCTATTGCCGCTTAAGCTCAACAGCAAGTCAAATCCTTCCACACCAACCTCCTCCTACCATGTTTATGGAGCTTGTATTGTGCACCGGAGCAGTCATGCTGGAATAGAAAAGGGCCTTTCCCAAACAGTGTCCACAAAGTTGGAAGCATGGCCTTGTCCAAAATGTCTTGGTATGCTAAAGCATTAAGAGTACCTTCCACTGGAAGTAAGGGGTCAAGTAAATCTATAATTAGGAGGTGTCCCAATACTTTTCTCCTTAGAGTATGTAGTCTAATCATTCACACATACCTGGCTGATGGATCATGTAATGTACCCATCCTTGGCTTTGCTGGACTCCCAGGTTCCTCCACTCTGTCTCAGACATTAGATGTGTCTTGGGAACTCTTTTCGCGATGTCTTTGGGAAGCATGACGTGTCTAAAACAGTTAGACGTAGTATGTCAGGTTTGTTTACAGAAAAAGCTACCTAAAGTCTTAAAGTAAACCCACATACCTGTATTCATACTTCTCGTCGTCATATTTGTCCGAGTAATAAATTTGTTTCTGTGACATGGCGTTTATATTTGGGTTTTCTGAAGAGAAAAAAAAATGTTGAAATTAGCCACATTAGCATAGCCTGTAGTCAGGCAAAGCCCGTTTGAACACAACGTTTATTGGTACAAACCATTAGGTACCAGTAAAAAAAAAAAAAGGGAACAGCCTTACAAACTACACTGTTCGGTTAGATCACGGAAAGTTTTGTGGTATTAATCCTGGATTTTCAGATTAACGCTAACTAAGCTAATAGCTAGATTTAAAACGTAAAAATACACAAGCGACACTGTAAGGACGTAACAAAACGCATCTTCAAAAAAAAATAAATGATATTGTTACCATTCAAACACGACCTGGATGCAAAATACTCGAGTTTACCTAACTTCTTCAAACTAGTAACCCAAAAACAAATCACAAGCTAATCTGCTTGTTGCCTAACTACCCTGAACTGATAACGCATGGATTTTAGGCAGGATGGGCACAGAATTAGCTTTAAAAAATACATACCTGTGTTGAATTCAATGGATTAAAGCAGAAGGCCCGTAAAAGTGAGATTTATAAACTATGAACAGCAGGTAAGTTCACCCTGCTCTTATATTTTTCCCTCTCAGACCACGTGTGCCCGCCCGCCGCCGTTCAAATAATGAACTCGCCATCCTATTGGTCATCTGGAACTGGACAAGTCACGTGCTTCTAAAGGCCACACTTGGGGGCCTTCTCAGCTTCGACGCGTTTATGAAGAACAGACCAATAGAAATGCGCCCAACAGCCAAAATCACTACAAATACAGCCTGCTTACATTCACTTATGATGAAAGTTAATATACATTTTCTTTTTGTAGATATGAGATTTTGTTTCCGAGGGCAACAATATACAACAGTGGAGTGCCTCAGCCCTGATCATGGAGTAGATGAGATGAGATGAAATGATGAAATTAGGTGAGATGATGAGATGAGATGAGATAAAATGAGATGAGAGGAGGTAAAATGAGATGATGAGATGAGATGAAATAATGAGATGGGATGGTGGGATGAAATTAAATGAGATGAGATGAAATGAAATGCTGACATGAGGTGAGATGAAATGATGAGATGGTGGGATGAAATTAGATGAGCTGAGATTAGATTAGGTGAGGTGAGATGAAAGGATAGGAGATGAGAGGAGGTAAAATTAGATTATGAGATGACATGATGACATGATAGTGGACAGTACAAAAGAAGAAAATAGAAGCAGCAAAACTAATAGAAAAAAAAACATACACAAACAACACAACAGTATAATATAAATAGTACACTGTACAATCTATAATTTAGTGGGTTAGTGCTGTGGATTAGAAACAAAGCAACACAGGTTAAAATTCAGCAATGAACAAACTATATTTTGGAGCAGCTGGTGGCCTGGTGGTTAGGGAGTTGCCTCTGCAACTGAAAGGTTATGGGTTTGAATCTCAGAACTGCCAATGGCACCCCTGAGGCACCACTGAGCAAGGTACCATCCCTACACACTCCCCAGGCACTATCATCGGCAGACCACTGCTTAACTCAAGTGAACTGGATTACTGTAAATGCAGAGTCCTCTGGGATCGATATAGTGTATAAAAATGTGTGTACACACTGGAGTATGCCTAGTAGAAGCATACATTAAAAGAAGCGCAGTAATAATGCACCAGACATGCACATGAGAGAACCAACCCGCCCTCATCAGTCCTTGGTGTTTGAATGTGTGTTTGCTTGTACGTGTGTTGTCATTTGCAAGGTGTAGGTTGAAGAGTCTGACAGCACCTGGAAGGAGGGACCTCTCCTTCACGCACCGTGGGTGCAGCAGCGTACTACGATCTTGTACATCCTTCCCTAATCAAAAAAACATTTGATGTGACTAATTGGACTAATGAATAAGTTCTCTCTGAGATGAACTAACCGTGAACGATGTGTTGGTCATGAAGTGCAGTTCGATGAGTGTTTTGACACCTTAGCATTTCAAGATGTCAAAAGGCAGACCACAGTTGATTAAAGTGCTGGATTGCATCTATTGTAGTAATATATTTTATTAATGCTCTGCAGGGTTTGATCAGTTCAATCCAATATTGCTGTATATTACATATAGGTGTCTGCTGACTGGAGCTCATTGGAACTGACCTCAAATCCCAAAAACATTCTCTGGCTTTCAATGTATTTTAACACTGTTTTTTTTTTTCTTCAAGTGGCCTTTCCTTAAAAAGGAATAATATATTAGTAATATATTATTATATTAGTAATATATTATTACTATGTATATATATATATGTATATATATATATATGTATATATATAAAAACCTTTCTAGAGCACTTAAAAAGCTTTTTAAATTAGCAGTAGGATGACTGTAGGTAGGATAGCAGTTGTTTTTGCCGATACATGTAGTGCTGGAAGCAGTGCCGGAAGGTTGAAATGCTTAAAGGTCGTTATCTAGCTCTTTGTCTCTCTTAAAAATAGTTAACTCCTGGGAAATGTAGATTAGTACCTTTAAAGGCATGTTTTGGTATCTAGTATTATGTAATAGTGAATGCTGTGTATTGCACAAATCATTCTATTTTTTTTTTAATATAGCAGTCAGCAATAACACTCCCTTAAAGACTACAGTTCTTTTGTTAAGAACAAAAAGATCAAGACTGCACAAGAGAAAATTCATCACAATACATATCAGTACAAATAGGTAGAGTTTAAAGAAGGAGACAAAGTCCTTTTGCTGAATGTGAGGAAGAAAAGTAGGAAAGAAGAAAGAATACAGGCAGATTTCACTGGACCCTGCATCACTGAGGGAATATCAGGGTTAAAAAAACATCTTAGGCTGACTGCTTAACAACAATCAACAACATTGGTCATATAAAAGAAGTGGTGTAGAAAGCAAGGAAGTTGGCCCTGCGTTGGAAAACACACTTGAGAGGGCACCAGCACAGCTGCACAGGACATTAAGAGGAAGTCTGTTATCACTTTTGTTGGGGAACTCAATGAAATTCAGTTAACCACGACTGAAGGCCATGCTGACAACATAAAAACCAGACTCCAGTCCACTCCAGTGATCCCTCCCCAGTCTACTCCAAGGCTTCCATCATCTTGCAGTGGCGTTTAAGAGCGAGTTACCATAGTGACTCAAATATACACTGAATGCCCAGAGCTTTATCGTCATCCGTCGTTTCCTCTGAAATGAAGGGCATTAATGCGGAGATTTTATTTGACTGTTAAGGTATTTTCTCTGCATGTTATTTTGGTTTTGTTTTGTCCAGATTTAAAAACATCTCTACGTGCTACTTCTGTTCGCGATTAACCTTGCTCTAAAGGAAGAAGCTGTGGCGTGTCCTCACATTCACCTGGGAACAAGTGTGGTTCTTTCTTAGTGATTTCTTTGGTTTATTATTTAGTATTTTATTTCATATGGACATCACAGTAGCATTAGAATTGCGTAATTACCTTCATGTACAAGGACCACATGCACTGTGTACGTCTTCGGTGTTTTACATGTAATCTTTTAATGCCAAATAATGTAACATAATGGTGTTACGGTAATGGTAAGGTTTAGTGTAATTACATGGAATACTTTAAGTGATATGTGTGCTCACACTGATCATCGGTCAAACAGCACTAAATTTGTCTGATATAAAAGACAGAAGTGCTCAAACGAAGAGCAGTTGAGACTAGTCGTCTTAGTGAACTGAGCCAAATGAGCTGAATCCGTAAAAAGAGCCGTGATAGTCGTCGCTACAAGCACTACATAGAAATAAATACCGATTCCTTTCCAGCATTGCCGGACAGAGGGGATGTAGCTCAGTGGTAGAGCGCATGCTTTGCATGTATGAGGCCCCGGGTTCAATCCCCGGCATCTCCACAGAAGACCAGCTTTTGGGGGAAAGCAGCCTGGTGGGAAAAACACGTGCCTGTGAACCCGATGACAGGTTCGAAGCCCCACTTTCTACCATTGCGTCCGCAAGCAAGACATTTAACCCTGAGTTGGTGCAGACTGTCCTTGTAACCACTACGAAACACAATGTACTTAAACTGTGCTTAACCTTACTTTAATTTATCCCTGAAAATACACCAAATCCCTTCATTTGAAATAAGTGGCCATTAATTTGCGCGAACAGATGAATTTGGGTAGTTTGTGTCTTGAAAAACATCCATCTCAATGAATTCTAAATAAATATATATATATATATATATATAAACCTTCGTAGAGCACTTAAAAAGCTTTTTAAATTAGCAGTAGGATGACTGAAACTGATACCTCAACTCTTTGATCTTATTATTTTACCTTAAAATGGAATTAACGTGTGAAACCCCGTAAACATAAGGCACTAATCCAGGAGGTTCTACTATTTAAGGGGCAAATTCGCAAAAGAAAATTCAGTCGTTTTACCCCTTTTAGCCTTAATCTGTGCACTTTTCCCCTAAATTTTCTTTAATTTCTTGTAAATTAAGGTTAAAATAAAGGTATTTTAAGGGGTAAAATTTGGTGGTTTCAAAGTGAACCCCAGAATCAGAATTGCGTTTATTAGCCAAGTGTGAGACCAAGCACATACAAGGAAGTCGATGGTGTCTCTCAAGCACAACAGTATAAAACAACAACAATATGTAACAACACAATGAACAATATACTAAACAATATGCTATACAACAGGGCTATTCAACTTCAGTAGCAAGTGGGCCGGATATAAAAGTCACTGGCGGTTCAGGGGTCACAGAATTTCGTGCTATCCAGGCTGTCGTTCCCGGGGCCCGTTTATCCGGTGGGAGGGGGGCTGACGGGATTCCGCACCGGCCCGAATTTACCATCAGCCCGGTGGCCAGTCCAGCACTGTGTCAGTG
>JBBJLR010024074.1:0-12982 GCA_037577145.1 Brachypetersius gabonensis
CATTCTGACATTCAGTTTGGAGTTCAGGAGATTGTCTTGACCAGGACCACACCCCTAAATGCATTGAAGCAACTGCCGTGTGATTGGTTGATTACATAATTGCATTAATGAGAAATTGAACAGGTGTTCCTAATAATCCTTTAGGTGAGTGTAGGCTTATCTTGTTTTTTAGCCAACAGCCAGTAAATTAAGTTGACTATATGTTATGAAGAAAAAGAAACAACAACAACAAAACAAATAATCTCTTTAACTGTAAGCCTCCACCAGTCTTTATCAGGCATGCTCCCTCAGCATCAGCTCCCCTGTCCTCCTCCTGCTTCTCCCTCGATCTTTCAAAAATATTTTCTTATACCCATCTGTTATATAAACTGAAGGATATATTTGTCCCTGTGCAAAAACAGGGACACTTTACCATGAAGTTTATAATCACAATAAACAATTATAACAGCAGCGGTATGCAGACAAGTTTGTCTAAATTAGTTTTAAAATACCCAACAACATCACTTATCTTTCACTTAAGGAAACAAGTTAAGCAATGAACAGTTATCTATCTATAACAGCTTAAACAGCCAGTACATCATTTTAATTAAATAATGATAGCTATATTTATTTTTTATTCAATTCATAGTCTAGCTTTTATTTGTTAAGTGCGTATCTGCAATCAGTGATATCTTGTATGAAATGTATGTATATATAATAAAAAAATAGTATAATAATGACTATATAGTTTTAGTGCAGTGGTTCTACTCTAGCTCACTGTAGAACCGCTGCTCCTTCACATTGAGAGGAGCCAGATGAGATGGCTCGGGCATCTGGTTAGGATGCCTCCTGGACGCCTCCCTCGGGAGGTGTTCCGGGCACGTCCCACTGGGAAGAGACCTCGGGGAAGACCTAGAGCACGCTGGAGAGACTATGTCTCTTGGCTGGCCTGGGAACGCCTCGGGATCCCGCTTGGAGGAAATGGATAAAGTGGCCGGGGAGAGGGAAGTCCTTGCTTGGGTTTTCTTGCTTAGGCTGTTGCCCCTGCGACCCGTCTCCAGATAAGCGGGAGATAATGGATGGATGGATGGATAGTTTTAGTGGGGCTTGGGATCATTTTGGTGGGGGCTTCAGTCCCTCCAAAATATACCTAACAACGTCCATGGGAAAAACATCAAGGTGTTGTTTACTTAAAAACAAAAGTACCCCATAATATTCTATACATTAGGATCCACACAGTTATTCTGACAGATTGTACACTACATCTGTCATCAGTCACGATTGGTGGTGTATTCAACCATACAGAATATCTATGGATCGTTCAGGATGACACATCTTATGGGCATTTACCAAGTTATAAATCAGGCTAGGAATACGGCTGCAACAATTAGCTTTCAAAGCTAGACAGCACTGATTATGGCGAAAAAAGAATCTCTAACACGTCAATACGAACCATTTTCTAAAGCTCCATAACGTTTACAGGACCCACAAGATCATTCTGACAGACTGTACTACACTACAGGGAGTGTAGGTGGCGATATAGCTTCTATTTCTTTATCGAAGTGCCCTATAATTCACAGAGTCATTCTGACCGACTGTAAGTCACTGTATGAAGCATAGGGGGTGATCTATTTCATTTTTTTTTATTGTACTTTATAAAGCTCTGTAATATTTATATGATTCACACAGTCATGACCACAGGATGCATAAGGGGCAATATAGCTTCTGTTTCATTATGAAGGTGCTTTAAAATGTTAACCTAATCCATATGGTTATTCTGACAGATTGTAAATCATTCTTTGAAGTGTAGGGGCCTATATGAAGTCTACCACTTCATTTAAAATGTTCTATAATGTTCCATAATGTTCATATGATTCACAGTGTGTTTCTGGCAGACTGTAATACACTACAGGACACATAGGGGGCAATAACCTTAAATGTCAGCAATGGCAAAGAGAGGAACTAAAGAAGAAAAACATTTATTTAATCTAAAACCCAATTTGACCTTTGGTTCTACAGAGAGTGACTCACAGCGGTGGTCAGCAAAGGTCAGCATGCTGAATTGTCTGGGAATCCACTTCACAGCCAACTCAGTGTGAACCAGCTGGCCCTGATCTTCCATTAAGGATCAGAGTCACTATGGAATTAAAGCGCCAGAGCCCAGAGTGACAGTGGAACCATCTTAGAGCAGCGTGGAAACATCCAGAGCTTCCCCAGTCAGCATGTGGAACAGGAACATTGGCCATGAACCTGTCACAGACGCATCACCTGACTTTCCATTCATTTTCCCGTCAAACCGTATTCCAGCACTGATCACTCTAACACCTCTAACTTCTGATCAAATCTGCAGGTTAATGGAGATTCAGGAGTACAGTCGATACACCATCATCTTTACAGTAGTATTTATACTTTTATACATCTGTCAGTCCATCTATAACTAAATCACAATGAACTCAGGCTCCGTCCCAAAAGCTGATGCACCAGCTGACGGATGGAGTGAGTGCTGTGCAGAACACGCAAGAGCAACACCAGCAAACAACCCTGCAGATCTGCATTTTTGGTTATATGGTGTCTAGGAAGTACATTTGGTATACCTTCACACAAATACAAAAGTCATCACTGTGATTTAATAAGAGAAAAGCATTGCACAGAGAACATGGTGTAGTAAGATAAAAAAAAAGCTTAACAAATTTAGGGGTGTCATTATTTCCTCATTTAGTGCAATTTTTTACACAATTTTCACACATTTAGAGTTAAATGTGTTAAAAAAAAAACAAATGTTGCGTTCTAATTGCTGCACTTGTGGGATTGGGATGTGGGATTTTAAATGTGGCATTTTTACAAATGTAAGACTATTATGGCAAAGAGGGGTCTTTCGAAAGGTCTCATCAAGCCCTATCTAAGTTTCACAGAGACTGATGGTTGCCCTGCCTAGAAAAGCCACGAGCATGTTGTGTTGGGGTAAAAAGTATTGGGACTCCCGGGGAAGGTGTCCCAATACATTCAGCAGTTATGACTTTTTCTTCTTTGAGTCTGAAGTAACTCCAAACTGCTGACAAGTTGGCAAGATAACAGAGATTCTTATCATATGATTCATCTACTCACTTTTCTACTTGTTTATTTGTAGAACCTATGCATTTTAGTTATTTATGGTCATTTGCGTATGATGCCGTTTTTAAAACCCCAGTAGTGGTTATTTCTATTACATATTGTTTTAATTACAAAAACTTTGGCTCTATGTGCTGTGGTGGGCTGGCACCCTGCCCAGGGTCAGTCTCTGGCTCGCTCCCATAGACCCCAGAATAGGCTCTGGGTACCTGTAACCCTAGTAAGGATTAAGTGATTACAGAAAATGAATTACTTAATAAATAAATGGTTCTATGTGACATGACAACACCAGAAAAAGTTTAAAACAATGTCTGACACCTCCAGCATCAACACACTGGGGGAACGTACATATAAGGAGTTTTTTTGCTGTATGATGACAGTTTACCACTTATGGCACTTCTGGCATGGGTCCATGTCGTTCACGTTCCAAGGGTTAGAGAGTGAAGAAGTTTATGAAGCCCTTGGTGTCAGCTCCCATTTCAGGCTGTACAATAATGTTCTATTTTTCCCCGAAAGCTTAGAGCAGCACCAGACTCACTTCAGGCATGGTTGAGTACAAATTATCTCTGATAACATTATCATAGCTCATCACCACAATTACACTTCAGCGCCTGTCTATAACTGTTAACAAGGTGCCGTTCTACCCCCATTAAAATCTCCTGGCTTGTCCAGCCGCAGAAACCCCTCAGCTCTGTCACCACTGCCTGACCTGAAAATGACAGAAATGTTCCAAACTCTAGTTAGTGCTCATTTTAACAAGGGCCTCTGCAGGCCTAAAACGAAGAATAATCCAACTAAAATGATTTCCAGTAAGATGGAGATGACTAAAGATCACTAATAACTACAGTCCAGAACTGATAGAAACTAGCAGTACTTCTTGGACATATACACATATTGGCAAAAATCTTACGATCCACCTTATTTCTTCAAACCTTCTTTTTAAGGAACAGTTCTCTGGGTATCCTGAAGGAGACTCATTTCCAGTCCAGTCCCTGTTTATGTTTTGTTAAGCCAAACGGTGACCTATGTATGAATCCTTTAAGCATAACGAAGCACATCTAGCCTGAACCAGTGAAGAAACAGGTGCAGATGAATCCAGATGACCAGGCAGTGATCAGTATACTGGTGGTGCTGAATGCTGAGTCCAAAATTGGATCACATGACTTGAGCAGGTATAAAAGGGCATTGACATCTGGAGTGAAGGTGTGGAATCTGATTTTTTCAGTTTCTACATTCGTTTCAGTGAAGCTATGAGTCAGAGACCAAGATAATGCATGTAAACCTACATGACATTTTTATCATAACTGACACTTCGAAGGGTAATACGAAGGGGGGTGAAATGAATGCTTTTGAAAAGTGGAGTTCACCGACTTTAAAGCTGGTTAGAATGAAACAAACTTTCTGTCTTTGTTTTATATTTACATGTGTGTTTATACATGTTGCACTAAAACACTACCAATGACCCTGAAATGAAATGACAGGGGCTCAAGACTTGTTCCACAGTACTAGGTTTCTTTTAACTTGTTGGAGTGGAGGAATATCAACACTGTGTTATTTTTATGTTTGCTGACGCTATGAGTAATATAGAATAATTTAGAATCAGAATCGGAAAACTTCATCGATTCTGAAGGAAATTGTTTTGACTGGCTTCAACTGTAAAAATATATCATCTAAATAAATCCAATTAAAGCTCTGCAGAAAAAACTCAATATGAAATACACTATGCTATACACACAAATGCTAGGTATAAATACCATAGATAAGTAACTTACAGTTAAGTGATTTACTAATAACTCAAATTGTGGTTAGAAATCTGTTATTGCTTAATAGAGATCAGTATTAGATCAGCAATACTGACATAAGTAGTGGTATATCACATGATAAGACTGTTGCACATAATAGAATATTCCACATAATTATTTTTTTAGCACCCAATAAGAAAAATGTGTATATGTATAGTATGTATAGTAATTATAGTAATACATACATGTTTCCCAACTCTTCTGGCTCTTTAGGCACAAACACACACTCCCTGAACAGACTCTGAGCTGAAACCCCTTCAAGCCTATGGAAATTTGCATTTAGAAAGTTCATAAATGTAGGTATTTTATATGTAGTATAAATTTAAAGCTGTCATTATTTTACGATGCCTTGGCAGAGTATTGTCTGTTAAGGCCTTGGCAGGAAGGGCTCGTATACAACATAGCTCATTTTTTTATTAGCTCAGGATGGGTTGACTTGTCAAACGGCCATGACTGCACATCGTAACATGGGTCTCGTTAAACAGAGAGTCTTAAGAGCCTTTTTATGACCTTTCAAACAAGCGCAAGTCAAAAGCAGATTCACTCAGAAATATATAGCCTGATCAGCCAGAACGTTAAAACCACCTTCCAAATACTGTTGGCCCCCCTTGTTCCCTCTAAACAGCTCTGTGTATGTGGCTGTGCACCAGCAGATCCTGTAAGCTGTGAGGTTTGGCCTCCATGGCTCAGACTAGTTTGTCCCACATAAGCTCAATCAGATCAAGATGGGAAATCTGGAGGCACCTTGAGCTCTTTGTGATGTTCCTCAAATGGTTCCTGAACAGTGTTTGCAGTGTGAGGTTCATCATCCTGCTAAAAGTGGAAACTGTCGTTCGGGAACAGTGTCTGCATGAAGGGCTGAACTTGGTCTGCAGTAATTAGATGACAAAGGAACGTCCACATGAATGCCTCAGACCACTACACTGCCTCCACTCACCTTCTTCATATAGGGTATCCTGGTCCATCTTTGTTCCAGGTAAGACACACACACACACACATACACACACACACACACATTTCGCTAACATTTATATTTACGGCATTTAGCTGATGCTCATATCCAGAGCGACGTACATCAGTGCTCAAGTAGTCCACATCTGTTTCTTAAACCTGTAAAGCAGCTTATTTAACAGAAATACTGCACATTCTGTGCACCTATACAACATCTGTCAAATAATATCTAACCAACACATTCCAAACACCTAAACAACACAAGTCAAGCAATACCAGAACACCACAAGTCGTGGAAAAGTTAATAGTTAAGACAAGAGCAAGGAAGGGTTTTTAAAAAAAAAAAATTGTATGAAATAAGCAAGCGGAATGAGAGACATCGTTAGTCGCCAAGGTGCTCCTTGAAGAGGTGGGTCTTCAACAGCTTGAAGACTTCTGATCAGATCTGAAGACAGATCTGATCAGAAGAGGGAGTTTGTTCCACCACTGGGGGGCCAAGATTGAGAACAATCTTGACGCATGTCTTCCACTTCTTTTTGAGCAGCGGAGGCTCGAGACGAGCCGTGCTTGAAGCCCTGAGAGGACGAAAAGTGACACGTTGTTTGATCGATGCTGATATGTATGGGGTTGCAAGTCCATTCTTGACCTGGAAAGCAAGTGCATGGATTAAATTTCTCGGTCGCTATGACGGATTTCCGTCAACTGATGGCACTAAAGGTTAATAATGAGATTGATGCATATCCGAAGGGAACAAGGGGTGGAGCACTATTAATAATAATAATAATAATAGGGCACAATAATAGGCTAGTAGTAATATATTTTACATTTTTAAAAAAGATCGGAATAGAACGGAAGTTCTCAGATTGGAAGTCAGTAGTGTGTCATGAAGGGTCTCATAAGCTAATAGTAGCTAAAACAGGTCGGAAAACAGTGGAGAAAACCGTTTGCTTAAATAAAGAAGTCAAAACTCTGAAGCTCGATATTCAGGACAGTGGCTCAAGTGTCGCGAGTGCTGCGAGAGCTTATGCTCCGTTAAAAATAAATAAATAACAGCAGTTTTGGAGTCTGTTTTCTTGCTGTTAACAGAGGAATGGCAGTGGGAAGCAGTGGGAACGAATCTTTTAAGTGAACGTACTGGTTTACTAACCTGGCAGCTGCCTTCTGAATCAGCTGAAGTGGTTTAGTTACTTTCTGTGGAAGTCCAGCCAGTAAAGAGTTGCAGTAGTCCATTTTGGAAATGACCAGGGACTGGACGAGAATCTGTGTAGCTTTCATGGTGAGCAAAGGTCGGATTGTAAAGGTTTGTAAAGAAGGTATCTGCATGTTCTAGAGATCTGGTCGACCTGAAGCAAGAAAGACAGATCTCCATCTAGCGTCTTGGTGTTAGAGGAGCTCGGCCTGAGGTGGTGGGCCGCCATCCAAGAGGAAATGTCGGCCACAAAAGTCTGAGATGCGGGTTGAGGCCTGGTTATCATTGGAAGAGAAAAGTGGTCCTAGGACAGAGTGGGACACCAGTGGATAGTCTACGTGGAGCAGACTGCGTGCCTTGCCATACAACCTGGAACCTCCGGTCATCGAGGTAAGATGCAAACCCGTACCAGGCTGTGCCCGAGATCCCAAGGTTGGTCACACGTCTGTCCACATGATGTAGAAAACGTGATCCATCAGACCAGACTGATGTTCCAGACTGATGTTCTGATGTTCATTGTAGGAGCTTTCAGTGGTGGACAGGGGTCAGCATGGGCACTCTGAACAGTCCAGAGTAACAGAGGGATCATGTGGATCTCCAGATTTAAGCTAATGAAAAAATATAACTACAAGTCCAAGCACATTAAACAAACACTTACTGTCTGATCAGTCATAGATTAAAATGTTCCACCCAGAGAAGAGGCTCTCAGGTTTCTGTGAATGACTTCAGATCTCAATGTCCAAATGGGCCACTGTAGAGAATTTCATTTATGCCATGTTTGTGTGTGTAGCCCAGCAGGGCTTTTATGACAGATATCTAACACAAATCTTTTACTGTGTTAGAACAGAGTTCCTCTGTTAACCTCACTTGCACTCTACTGTCAGTTTATTTGGTGCAGCCCAGAGGAGGACAGATTCTCCTTTTGAGTCTTGGTTCCTTTCAGTGGAACCTCCTAATGCTCTTATGAAGGTTCTCATTTGGTGTGTTTGTTCCTCTCTGTGGTCCTTCCTCATGCTCTTAGGAAGGTTCCATATTTTAGACTTTACAAGAGCATGAGGAAGAACCACAGAAAGAAATGAAAGTCCTCCTTTTGAGTCTCTGTTCCTTTTGGCAATTCTTGATCATTTCCATATGGAGGTTCTCCTTTCAAGAATTGGTTCCCATCAAAGATTCTTCCTCTCTTCCTTATCATTATGGAAGTTCTCCTCTTCACAAAAGCATGAGGACTAACCACTGAGAAGAGCAAAGGATTGTTGTCATTGGAGAGTTCCTTTAGTTCAGCACAGGAGCCATAAGGCTGCAAATCTAAATCTTGCAGCTGCCTTGTAAAGCGCAGAATTACAAGTAACTTCCAAGGCAGCTCAAATCTTATTTTTTAGCACAAGGACAGTTTTACAGCAGGGAACAGAAAAAAAGGCAAAATAAAATCAAGAGCCCAAATCAGCTCTCTGAACCTTGAACCACACCACATTCCATCACTCCATGGTCCACTCCATGGTCCATGATGTCCATTATAGGATCTTTTTGCTGGTGGACAGGGGTCAGCATAGGCAGCATAGGCTCTGACTGGTCTGCAGCTACACAGCCCCATAAGCAGCAGGGGGTGCTGCACTGTGTGCTATGATTCCTTTCTGTTAGAGCAGCATGAACTTTTTCAGCAGTTTGTTTTACAGCAGACCAGAGAGGCTGGTATTTACTGCTCACGATATCAGGGAACCTCAGGGGTCCAGTTCTCTGGTTCTTGTTCCTTGGAGCACTTTTGATAGGTCCTGACCACTGCACTATGAGAACCCCCCACAAGACCTGCCACGTCAGAGATTAGGCAGTTAGGCAGACATCACAGTTTGGTTCTTCTCAAAGTGTCTCAAATCCCTCCCTCCCCGGACTTGAAAGGAGATTAATAGGCTCCCCCCAAAAGTTAACACTGACACCAGTTAACATTTCAGCACAATCATTTTGCTAGCTTTAATCATTTAGGAACAGGATCACAATATCAAAAAAGATCAATAGTTCCTCCCCAGTCTGCATGCTCAGGGGTGCAGCATTGCCATGACAACACATGTAGATATGCAAGCTGACAAGACTACAGTCTGACCGTAAAAAACAGATCTGATCACTCTCATCCTGAACTATGGTACCATGCAAAAGTCTTGAGCCCCCCTGCAATACACACACACAAAAACAAACATATAAATCACAAGTAATATTTGGAGCTCATATAGATCTGCAGTTTTTTTTGTCTCTGAACTGTACGGCTGATGTCATGTTACACCCCTACAGAGACGTGTTAGAGACGTGTTGTGATGTCATGATGAAAAAATGCACCGATATAAGAATAAGTAGTTAAACCAGCCCAACATCACCTAAACTCTCCAAAGCCAATATTATTAGTAAACTGTCCCAGAACTGAACACTGAAAAATATTAATATTTTATATTGTTTACAGTCTAACTTAGCTTAAAACATCATGAACCACAAGCCCTGAATCGTCAGTCAAGTTATTGTTTCAACCCCAATAAACAGAATTATTAATTCCTTCATTCCCTCCTTCTTAGTCTCTCTCTCTCTCTCTCCACTCTCACTGAGGGTCTCTCACCCACATGGTAACCTAATCATCCCTCTGCAAGCATTCTCCCACCGCCCCCAAAGCCACCATAATGTGTGTGTGTGTGTGTGTGTGTGTGTGTGTGTGTGTGTGTGTGTGTGTGTGTACTTCTGGACAGTAAATATGGTTCAGTCCGATAAGATCCTCGCGCTGGGTGAAGAGACAGACGCCGTAGCCGGGCAGGAGTAGGGTGAGGAGTAATGAAGCATTCTGTTAGAAGGGAAATAAATAAATAAATAAAACAGGAGGGATTGTGGGTAAACGCGTCTGCCCGAGACTGATAACATCCTGTTGTTCTTTGATGAGGACAATGAGGAGGACAGTCAGACGCGCAGCACCAACAGAGACCTGCGGGAGCGGAGTGTGTCCTGTGATCCGCTTTCTGACCTTCAGGTGCAAAATGGACGAGAAACAAACACACATACACACACACAAACACACACACATGTATACACACATTACGCAAACACACACACACCTATTGAACCTGGACATGAGCCAATAGCGACAAGAGTTGCCGCAGCAACTCTCTGCCACAAATATAAAAAACGAAGGTCAAAGCAATTTACTCAGAAATCAAAACAACATTAGCGTGAGAAAGTTTACACACCTGAAGACAAACCTCCATTAACTAATTAAAACACAAATTAACTGTAACCCCAATAATAGCCCAGAGGAAAGGAAATTCGAAAATAAGAATTCTCTGTCCAGCTCATTTCTCCTAGACATAATAGAGCTCAGTTTAACATCAATATGAGATTCTGACTAAACTTAGCTCCTGAGAAAGAGCCTTCATCTAATCTCAGCCTGATCCCAATTTAATATTTTAACTGCTCTTTCTTTTCTCTCACTATAAATAAGCCTGAACACGTGAAATTTGTCTTGGTGATCGATTTCAAATTCATAGTTTTGAGATCACCCTTAAGTTTTTTGTTGGTTTTTTTTTGGCTGTTTAAAGTGGGTTCTAGAAGAAACAAGTCAGACTTCAATCATCTCCAAATAAGACGATAATTTGTTTCTGATCAGACAAAGAAAAGGCTGTTGTGAGCAGTGAAATCGTCTTCTAAGAAATATGATCTAGATAAGGCTGCATGTATGGACAAAATATTTTAGTATTGTAATTATACTGTTGAATATTGCAATTGCAATGTGTTTCAGTTTCTTAAAAATGAAAACCTCATTCAAGTTTCAAAATGTATGTTCACACCATTTTCACATCCATTCAGTCCGTATATCATAACTAAGTTGCAAAAACAGCCTGTTTTCAAATCATATTTTTTGATGTCACAAAACCAACACATTTAAATATATCTTCATATTCAGCCTACTAGAGTTTAGCCCCACCCACTCATGATGAAGTTATAAGGAGTGTTCCCATACTCTGCTCCATTTTGAATGAGCTGCAGAACGCAGAATGTGATCTATTTAAAAACATTTTGGTGAATCTAGATTTGCATACTGCATATTGTAGTTTTGCGTATTGCGGAGTACAATATGATACCTAAACACACTGTGTTGGTGTTAATCAAAACATTTTGTAAAAAGTGTTCTGAAAAAGGTAATATATAAATTCTGATCCCTTGCTGTATGATGATCCGTTTACTCAGGCAAAATCCAATCTGATTTACAGATAAACACACTGTTCTGATTGGTTTATTGCAGGTTACTCACAAAATTGTATATTACGAGAGCCTTGCACTGCATTAAGTCTGTTTTTTCCACCCTCAAAACAGCAAAATGAAACGCTCATATATGTTAGCTGTACTTTTTGTACATTTTACATTTGATTGACAAAATAGAACCCTTAATATTTTTAATGGTAAAATGAGTTAAATGTGCAGAGCTCAAATTTATTCTACAGATCAATTTCATTTCTGTAAAATACCATGTCCTTATGGAGAATAGTAATCTATTAATGGGGGGGGTGTTTTACTTTTGAAGACCCAGACATTTTTTCCACTGTTTTCAATGAGAGAGAAATACTTTGCTCGCTGTTTTTGTCCTGAAATGCGAAGCGCCCTGTCAGGCTGTGTTCTGTGTGAATTTCCAGGCATCCTGAACTGAAAAGAATTCCATTTGAAGCAACTCTACATCCTCCCAAAACAGCGTTACTGAGCTTTAAACAGTACAGAAACAGAGTGAAGGGCTTAATCTTAATGCTTCAGCACACCAATACATTTTGGACAACAGCATGCTTTGTGGACACAGTTTGGGGAAGAACCTTTTTTATTCCTGCATGACTGTGTCCCAGTGAACAAAGCGAGCTTCTACACACACGCTGATTCTGGAGTGAAAGTGTAGAATCTCCACTCATTCGAGTAAAGATTTTGCACGAATTTGCTGCCAATATTGTTGACCTCCAAAGGTTAACAATGTCCAAATAAGCCAAATTAAATTTGTTCTTTAAATATGACATTATATAATTAAACTGTAATCAGTTAATATAAAAACTTACCCATTCAAGTTCTTTTTAGTTTATTACCTGAAATGGTAATCTAGCAAAACACATTTACAACTTCATTCTTTATTCTAAGGGTTTGGATATGAAATGCATGATTTATTTTTTAAATTAAACTGCTGCTAGATTGGATATTACAGCGAGAAGCTACAGTCCAGAAAAGCACAGGAAACAGGACAGAGAGCCAATTAACCCCCAGGCAGATGAGGTCGGGATGCAGTTTCAAATGCGAGTTAAGTCTCCTGCAGTGGACAAACGAGAATAAAAAAAATATGCCTGGCATGAAAATGTCAGCGTTAGAAATGAGACATGGCACCTTTTCAAATGTTTTTCAAATATTTTCTTTCTGTTCTAATAGATTTGAAGGATATTACCAGATTTCCTTCAGGGTTTTAAAGAAAGATGCGCTACTGAATGTGGACATTTCTGAGTGCGTTAAAAGGTCAAATTTGCATCCTCCACTGTCTGAACACTTAATGTTGGAAAATTGCTGTGAGGTTTTGATTGCTCAAGAGCATTAGTGAGGTCAGGTACTGACATTGGAACACTGCTGTAAGAATTTGATTGTATGAGATTAGTAAGGCCAGGTACTGAGGCTGGATCAGATCTGGATCACAAACTCCACTCCAGTCATTCCAGAGAGAGAGAGGACAGTTATACTGAGTGACGGAGGAGGGAGAGGACCACCCTACCCACCCAGAGAGAGACTAGAGTTATACTGAGTGATGGGTCAAGGCTAAGATGCTACCCTGGAGCCCATTAGTGCTTTTCTATAGAGAAAATGCACAATTGAACACCTGTATCACTGAATTCAGTGTATGTGTGTATGTGTGTGTGTGTGTGTGTGTGTGTGTGTGTGTGTGTGTGTGTGTGTGTGTGTGTGTGTGTGT
>JBBJLR010024083.1:0-12981 GCA_037577145.1 Brachypetersius gabonensis
AATAAGTGAGTGAGTGAGTGAGTGAATAAGTGAGTGAGTGAGTGAGTGAATAAGTGAGTGAGTGAGTGAGTGAGTGAGTGAGTGAGTCAGTAAGTGAATGATTGTGCAGGTTGAGTGAGTAAGTTACAAACCAGTTTCACAGTTTCTTACACTTTGTTATAGATATATATGTAATAAAAAAAGCTTAACCAGAATGTATAGTGAAGGGAAACACGTATTTACACTTACTTTTACTTTATATGCTTCCAGTGAATATACTCCAATTTTAACTCATAATGTCGTCGGACATTGCTATGAACAAAAAGTATCTATTCATGAACAAAGAAGAACCAAAGATATTTAAAAGAAGAAGCTGAATAAAAGGAATAAAACGATTCAGACACTTTAGGTCATAAAGTCTATGTGCAATGACATAGCAGTTTCCTTATATAATATAAATAAATAAACATTACTTATTGTCTTAGGTCTCATTGTCTTAGGTCTCTAAAAACGCTAATTGTAAATATGATACGTGAATATCAAGAACCTTCTAAAGGTATAAAAAGACCCCGAGCGCGGGACAAAGTCGTAGAAGATAAAAGAATCTTCAGCCATGGATGCATTTAAATATATAGGCAGGCTTAAAAAAAACTAGATAACATTTTTTAGTCGGATGCTGTTTCACCATAAGGCCAGTGAGCCAGAGCAGCTTCAATGTGCTTGGGTCTGTATATTTGCTAACATTATAAAAATGTAAATGCAGCAAAATGTACTCCATATTATTGATATCAAAAAGGATGTACTTATATAGTAAATATATATTAAATATATACATAAGCCATTACTCTGTTCAATTAGGTTTGATAGATCTGCAAGAATAGGGGCAATTATCAATAACTAAAGGCAAAACTGTGTTATGAAATTTATAGTTTCAAGTTTTACTGTCATGTGCAGATATCAATGCAGCATCATGAAATTCTTAAGACTCATGTTCTCAACATAAACACACAAGTAAAAAAGTACTACAAGAAATAGAAATGTAAAAAGTAAGTAAATGATAATATAACATAATAAAAAAGTGTAGTATTAACAAGTATTAATAGGATGTGAGGTGCAAAATAATGCAGGATTTTAGAGTGGCATTGTTTAAAGTGACATTGTGGGGGTCAAGAGTCCATATATGTACATAGTGCTCATTCCGGCATCATACTTCTATTTCACTGTCGTTTTTCTTTGTGTAAAAGTTTGTGGGCTTGAATCACCTGAGTTGCTCTCACAGAGATGAATGCACCTGTGACTTCGACATCATTCCCACACAGTGGGCCGACAATCACCCCCCGCAGCGACTCAGTCCATGACTCAGAAGTGTAAGTGAGCGTGCACTAGCTGGCCCAAGCTGCCTACCTCCAAACAACCTCAGTGGCTGGCTGCCTTACCTGAGTCTAAAGTGGTGGTGCAATGAAAAAGCACTACAAACAAAGCACGTACAAAACCATCTGGTGGGTTGCACTGAGCACGCACACACACCTCTTAGAGTTCACTTTGTAACATGTTCCGTGAAATGTTTTGAAGTTATGAGAAGTTTTAAGGAATGACAAAGCTGTAAGTAATTCAATTTTGACTAACCAAACACCTTAATGTGGAAAAGCGCACAGATTAAAGATGAATAAGGGATACAACTACAGAATCTTCCCCTTCCTTTTTAAAATTTGCCCCTTAAATAATAGGACCTTCTGAATGAACACCTTCAGTTTAAGATTAAGGGGTTTCACACACATGCCTTAACTCTAATTTTAAGGTAAAATGAAGGGGTCGGTTTCACAAATAAACGGCCACTAAACACAAATGAAGGGGGTTGGTGTATTTCAGGGGTGAATTAAGGGTTACGCATGTTTTAAGTACATTGTGTTTTCTAGTGTATGTGGGTGGTACTGTCTGTATTTCTGCAGACATGTATCAAACGGCTCAAATGCCAAATACTTCTTTTATTAATGGATTTTTAGTTATATTTTAATATTCTTGACGTATTTCATAAAGGTTCGGTGTCTTGGCAAGTCTTGTCCCGGGCCTGTAGACATAAACCTCTCAGAGTAAGAATACTACACTGATATATCCTGGACAAATTTTAGTAATTACAACAGCATTTGTACATATATACAGTAAAATGCTGCAGTGTTCATTACAGCAGTGGTTTTCCTCATTAAATAAGTTTTGATTCAGGTGATCACTAATCAGTACCTCATAAAGCAGAATGAGGTGCTTGTGCGGGAATTGAACAGACACTGGCATGGAATGGTTGTCATACTCAAAGAGATGTTGATTTTAAAAATAAATTGCATTGGTCTCTTATTTTTTCCAGAGCTGTATAGCTCCCAAGTGCCACAACTGCTTAAAGCCAGCTTTACACCAGAAGTGAGGCATGTACTCTTTCTATACTGTCCTGTTTCTACATAGAAATTGCTATCAAGATGTGAGAGTCAAGCATTAAATAAAGTGCTACCACCATGACACCATGTGCTGCTCAGATTAACACGGGAGAGTGTTGCACGCACCAGTGGCAGTTACTGTCTGGTGTTAAGGCCTATCATTGGGAGAACCATGACTACAAGGGAGTCCAAGACAACATAATTGGCTTCGCTTTCTCTATGTGGGTGAGATGGCCTCCCTCTTCCACATCACACAGTGCTATGCTAGCCAATGAATGTGGCTGTTAGCTCCAAACATGTACTGCTACGTTAGCAGTACATGAAGAAACTGGCAATTCAAAAATCCCTCCAAAACTCTGTTTTGATTCAAAATGTATTTTTTCTTTGAAGTCTACTGTACTTTTTGTTCTTACAAAAATATCTAATTGTTAAATATGCAGAGCTATAGCCACTTTTACACATATGCTTTAATGAATAAACATGATTTTACTGGGCTTTTCAGAGCTGCGCAGCACCATGCCATGCATGTAATGTTCTATCCTTCTAAAGCTCCCTATCGTTTCAATTCAATGTGAGTCTCAGAAATCAGCAAAAAATGACTCGCTTCCAGCGGTGTCCTCTGTATGGCCTTGCTACTTTGTTAACAAAGCCGGAATTTGCAGTTGTACTGCATGTACTATGTTGCTGCCTGCTTTCAGGTTGAGGAAATATATCTATTAGGTGGGGGAAAAAATCAGAAAACGTACCAATCTTTTAGTAGAGGGCAACAAGAAGAAATGCAGATCTCAAGAAGATGTGAAATGAAGTAACTCACTGGACTTACTTCTAGCAAGTTAATTCAAGGCTCCATTTGTTTAAATCAGCTAGCCTTTGCAAGATATACTGTACTGCAGCTTGAGACCGCATTCAATCCTCAAAAGCAATGAGGCTGAAGAACAGAGCTGCATTAAGAGGTGGCAGTCCAGGGTCGTACGTGTAAATAAATAGGAATCTGAATGCGCCGCTCTGCGCAGGGTGATTTAAAATGAAGTCAACATCTCAGTCTCAAGGTCTTCGTCAGGACAAGAAGTACACTTTGCTGTCAGGTGAGGATCATGGCTTTTTTTATATATCAGAATCTACGAAAGGCTCCTGATGCTTAAGCAACACAGTGGGTCAATTAAAGTACGAAAGAGAAGAACATCCAGGGCCAAATCTCATCTCAGTGTTCTTTCAAGGCACAAGCTAAACTATGAGAGAGAAGTTTCTATTTCGAAAGTCTCTTAAAAAGCCATAAAAAGGACCATGTTAGTACCATCCATAGATAGAAAATAAATGAACAAAATTGTTTACCCTGATTTTTGAATGGCTCATTAACTGGGAGATAGTCCTGTTCTTTCCCTGCCTTGAGAAAAAGGCAGGAAATTGAAGGGTAATTATGCTTCCCAGGCAACCTTACTTTTCTTTTAAACTACATAGTTGTCAACCAGTGGTGCAGTCAGAAGTTTCCTTGGAGAAATTTCTACTTCTCTTATTTATAAGAATTATATTTGTTTTTAGTGTTTTTTAGCAATAATGGAAATGAGACATGACTATTTTTAGTTGTCTCAGAAACTACAGATAATAGCATGCTATAGCAAAACGCTGGTTCACAACAGTGTTTTGAGAAAGAAAAAAATAATAAATTCTGTGCCGTTTTACCACAATCAATATCAGCCAATATTAGAATTCAGATTTCTTGACCACTACACAGGCTATTTTTATTAGTATTTTAACCGAAACCTCACATTACATGGGATAAATAGCTGTATAAATCACACAAAAGCACATACCCTATCATTTCTATTGGCTATAGCCGCTATACAAATGGGCCAGACTGGTATTTTGAATCCACTAATCAGTTCCCTATTCAAAACGTATCAAATTAAATAAACCTGTAGCAGCATTTAATTGAGCACTTAATTTACTCATGGTATTTATGCCATAAAAATGCAACCCCAATTTCCTGCCATATGTTTGGAGCAGGTATCACAGTGGCAAAGTGGATTGCACTGTTGTCTCACACCTCTAAGGTTGGAGGGTTCAAATCCAGGTCCTGGTGTGTGTGTGCTGAGTTTCCATGTTCTCCTCATGGTGGCGTGGGTTCCCTCTGGGGTCTCCGCTTTCTCCCACAGTCCAAAAACATGTGTGTCAGGTGAACTGGGGATTCTAAATTGACCGTAGGTGTGAGTGAATGGTGTGTGTATGTGTCCCTGCATCATGCCTGTAGACCTGCTCCGGGTACCCACAACCCTAGTAAGGATTAAGCAGTTACAGAAAATGAATGAATGTATGTTAATCTGCACAAATCCTGTCAATGATACATACACACTGCTAAAAATCCAGTAAAGGTCTGCTGCAATATTCGTATAATTCACTACTTTTCAAGTTTAAGAAATGAGACAATTTCCGTCAGTTTTACAGTAAAGAGCTGCTAAAACTGTCAGGATGTTACACAAGTAAATATGACATACACAAGAAAATAAGATACAGAAATGTCACAGTGTTATGGATCTTTTTTGTAGGTGTTTTAAAATAATGAACATGTAGAGTGTTAATGATGGTTCAGTGTACTGGTGCAGCATGCTCTGGTGCTTTTCTAAAGTTGCCTCCTCTATTGGAAGGTAAGTGGACTACATTGCTTTATTTTGTTTTATCTTAAATCCTACTTTTAGTCTATTATTACTATTACTATTACTTTTATGGTTATTTTAATTGCTTATTTTTCTTTTAGTTTTTTATGAATGAAATAAATTTATTTATTTATTTGTATCCCTAATACATACAAATAAATAAATACAGATAAAATAAATACATTTGTATACATTGTTTAGAAAAAAAAGATCAGATCAAGACACTATTTCATCATACTGAATTAAATTGTGAGGTTTGAGAATCCTTACATACCTATTTTGAACCATGTGAAATTCTACTGATATGAGCTATTGACATTTTTAGCTTTTGGTTAATGAAGACAAAATTTCCACGTCAGTTGGGTTGTTGCCATGGGTCTGTTTGTCAAGCTGCTGTCCCTTCCCCCCTGACATATTTGCAGTCAATTACCTAAAAATAGAAAGCATGTTTGATACTGTTCTCCTTAATGTCATAACATGGCCAGTTTGACATTTGTCATTTTCAAGGTGCAGTGAATCAGCCCTCGTGACAAGAGTTTGTGAATATTGTATCTGACACTATGGGGGTTGGTGGGGGCAGGGATGATTAGGTGCTACAATCATTGCCATGCCTCATACCTCTGTGCTGTCAGCATTCTATTCATTTCTGACTGATGCACCGCAATTACTGCATTTGTCATTTTGTTTATCCAATTAGCAGCACAGAAGTTCATTTTAAACGATGTGCAGAAAGTGAATCAGATGAATTTTTCAGGGGAAATGCTTCAGTGTAATCAACATCATGATGCTGTTCCCATGAGAACATTTTTTTGGAGTATAAACACTGAAATGAACATATTTAAGGTGATTTCAGCCAGTAACACTCTACATTAAAAAGGGTCAAAATTTATGTTTGAATTACAACAACAGGGCCTTTAATGATAATGCATTCCAGTCTAATATGGAGTTTGTACCCTTTGCAGCTCTAATGGATTCCACACTTCTTGAAAGGCTTTCCACAAGATTCTGTGGGAGTTTGCGCCCATTCAATCTGTAGAGTACGTCACACTACAAGTGTAAAAAAAATTAAAAAAGTAGACATTGAAATATTTGTTGGAATCAAAGTTAACATTTATGTTCAAATGCTGGAAATATCTTCTGAAATCTACCTCTGCCAGAGCTCCAGTCTGTCCAGGATAATTAGTCCCAAGTAATGAGGGGTAAGTGTAAATGCTGTGTCACGTCCTGTTGTGCTTGTGTTTTCCCCGTCTAATCATGTTTTTCATGTAATCCTGCTTTCCCCTAGTCCCCGTTTTAGTGGTCCCACCTGTTCTCTGTCTCCCCACGCTTCCTCCTCAGATGTTCCTGCTTTGCCAGCATGAGTATATACAGAAAAAAATAAGACACCACTGCAAAAATCTTCAGTTTCTCAGGGTTTCTCTTATATCGGTACAAGTATTGAACTAAACAGTTTTGCCTTAATTTTAAAGAACTGCTGACAATATTTCTCCTAATTTCCAAATAAAAGTATTGCTTTTTAAAGCGTTTTTAATGGAAATGACAATGCATCAAAATAAGAGAAATGATGCAGTGTTTACAGAACTTGAATAACTCAAGAAATTGCAGTGGTATCATATTTACATATATATATATATATATATATATATACAGCTATATATGTTTGGATGAGCCTGGCATCCGTAACCCCCACTGTGGATTTAACAGACATGAAACTGACTTTGAAATCTGTCATTTGCTGAGGTTCTGTAGTCTATTTATTTTGTTTGCAAAATATTTCTTAATTATGTATTTTCAATTGAAATACATTTATTTACATAATAATAATAATAATAATAATAATAATAATAATAAGAAGAAGAAGAAGAAGAAGAAGAAGAAGAAGAAAAAAAAAGAAGAAGAAGATTTTGATTATAGTTTGTTTAACACATTTATAAGAAATATAATAGACTGATAATAAGGCAACTGAGTCACTAAGTAGTCAGGTTTCTTTCTAAAGACAGTACATGCACCTTTATAGCACCTTTATACTAAATTAAATATATCTTTAATTTACTTAGGGGTTTGCATGGGGTTTGCATGACTCTAAATTGCACCAAATGCAGTCATTTGTCACAAATCCACAGTTGTAGTATATTTCCTGGGAAGCTCGACATAATAAAGTTCTGGTAATACAAATGTTAATCCTAGACTGTTGAAATCTATTGCAAATAATCTGAAGTAATATTATCTTATTAGAATTAAATGTATTATTATAGGATATTAAAGTATACTATTCTCAGTTAACCTAATTTTAATTTATTTCTTAAACAAATCATCTTTTTTTTTTCATTTTCTTTAGACATGAAAAAACTTTCCATTATAACATAGTTTGTGTATTGTGATAATGTCTTAAAGCATCCTGATATTGCAGATTTCCCACACATTTTTGCACTGCTGGGAAGCCCTATTGTTAACCTCTTCTGTTGTGTCATATTACCTATAGTCTACAGGCATATAATCATTATTTCAACACTGATGCCTTTTTCTGTGCATATTTGTTATTAATGTTGCACCATTCATGATTTTTAGGTTCCAGTTTGGATTTCTTTAAAATTGCTCAATGGAAGATTCCAGTCTTGCACACACACACTATTATGGCAAATGAGAGGTTGTTGGAAAGGTGTCACCGAGCCCTATCTAACTGTGAAGTTTCACATTTAGAGTGCGAGAAATATTTTTCATATTTAACATTTAGATAATTTAAGGCAAATCCTCCATGTTGGTAAGGGCATATCACAGCATGCTGTCTAGCCCCCTGCTCAGTAACAGCCAATTGTAAACATGGGGCATTTGTAAAAAATCTACATTAAAATCCCACATTTAGAGTCGGCGTTTGTAAAATTGCAACATTTAGATTTTTAACACTTTTAGTTCTAAATGTGTGGAAATTGTGTGAACATTGTACTAAATTATGAAAAAATGGCACCTCTAAATTTGTGAAGCTGTTTTTACAAGCGGCACCCCATACACACACAGACAAAAGTACAGCCACATCAAATTCCTTCAAGTAGGTTACATTCACCTGTGATCTGTCAGAATTTACTGGCAACCTATACCGTAATGCATAATGTATACAAAACAATGCCCAAAACTAGTACCTTGCTCAAGGGTACCTCACCTTCTGATTGCAGGGGCAACTCTAACCATCAGGTCACCAGCTGCCCCAAAGGTACAACTGACAAAAAAAACAATATTAGGTATAAAGAGATTTTGTTCATTTATATTTGGTTAAAAAAACTGCAGAAATGTTTTAAATAGAATTAAAAAAGTGCAAAAAGGTAGGATCCCTTTTGGAAACAGAAGGCGTCTAGCAATGTAGCAAAGCCTTGCATCACATTGCAAAATGCAACACAGGTCATTGCATTGTGGCTATGTGTTCAAAGAGAAGAGGCCTTCAATTAACCTAATGCAGTTGTACTGCTTCAAAATTGCATCCCAGTGTATCATGTGCCATACTCCTCCATACTCGCAAGTCGTTAGTAGATCATGGAACAACAAGGAGACTGTCATCAGGCAGATTTGGTTGAAAATATCATGAGAAAAATTAATCGTGGACGTGAAGTTTTGAATACGATCAGAACTGTTACAACACTAATAACCAGATTTTGACTGAACATATTGTAAGGTGTTACTACACCAAGCCACTGTTTGAACAAATTGTATGAAATATGAACAAATATATGATTCAGTATTTTCCATGCAACAAATATTCATGAACAAGATTGTGCTGCACTCTGTTGAAGCTTTTTACTGGATTATTTAGTCATTCTTTCTGAGCAGAAGGACCTTGGATTCACGCCTCCTTTAATAAACGAGAAGCCGTGCGTTGCATTCAAGGCCTGAATAAGTTGTTGTTCTGTTTTCAAATTAAAATGAGCTGCCAATGTCCGTGGCGTACAGTAGACACAACAACAAACAAGGCCATGAGCTGATTCTCGCTCCGCTGTGAAAAGGTTAGCTGGCTTGTGGATCTGACAGGGCTATTGAAAGAGGGGGGGGGCGGGGAGAGGCAGTCGAACACTGACAGATGGGTCCACCGAACGCATGGAGGCAACAAACCTCTTTCATATGTCACAACGAACAAATACCATGACTTTCTTTTCTCATTTCCCTTTCAGACTAGACATTCATCCATCCTGAGACTTGCTCCACACCTGCCTTACCCATCTGCATCATTGGATCCTCTATAGGACATGTGCAGTCGATGGTGTTTCACGTTATGAGTCTCCGGCAGCACACCCAGGAGAGGATATAACCGCTATAAACACTTTTACGGAAGCCATACAAATGCTTTTAAATCTAATACTGTGAATGATTCATCCAAAGCAATAGAACCCATGCCATAATGCAGATGCACCGCGAGATGCCCCAGAGAAACACTGTCGGCCATGTCAGTCCGTCAATCGATATCCTGAGGTCAATAATGGAGGAGAAATCTTTGCCCTTGGATGTGTCCAGCATTTCATGTTTTAAATCGTGGGACGATGTCAGGAGCTACAGGAGTTTTACAGAATAGTATCAACTACAGACCCTTTAGTAAGGTACAACTCTTTCTTAAGCTCGCCCCGTCAGACACGTGGAAATGTCTAAAATGGCCCCTTATAGTCACACGTGAGTACACCACAGCCCAGAACACAGTGTGAACAATGTGTAATTCTTTCTCTGCGTTCAACCCGTTCACCACGTGAAGCAGTGGACAGCTCTGGGAGCAGTGTGTGGGGATGGTAGCTTGCTTAAGTGTATCTTACTGGTGTCACTGGCAGTCCTGGGAATTCAATTGCAGGGGCAGTGCTCTAACCACTAGGCCACCAGCTACTCCAATCACTATTTGTACCTGGTTTCTGCATTTGTACTGGATTCAGCATTTTTCCAATCAGGATTTGTCGGATATGAAAACGGAGACACAAAACTCTTTGACGTTGAATATTAAAATACAGTTATTATTAAGTTTGATATATAATTCCTCCTCCTCCTCCTTGGTGCAAAAAACATTCATGTCATAATAAAGCAGCAGTTTCCCCTGCATGCTTGTTTGTGTATATCTCACACTATTAATTACAACTACAGCTGCATGCATTTGTCCCGTACACCTGTCTAGCACTCCTGATGAGTTAGTGGCCTTGCACACAAAATCACAGAGAGATTTTTCATACCACAGTAGTGACTGCGTTCTATAAACAACAGGAGGAGCTCTGGTTGCCTTCTTAAGGTAAGATTGTGGCGAACGCCTCAAAATCAACCAACAAAACTGACTGTGCCATGAGGGAATGACTTCAATAACTTAACTCGCTTTGTCAAATTATCTTGCTTCACTGACATCATAAATAATGCATTGTACAACAGAGAATACCAACAAACAAAGGGATTGTCAACCTAACACGCAACTGCCTTTCAGTGGGTTAAAGGGTCCATATTATCACTTTTCTATTATTAAATATAGTATGTCATAGTTTTTGTGATGTAGCAAAACCAACATTCTTCCATATATCTGTGTATTCATAGTATACCAGTTTAGCCCCACCCATTCAAGATAAGGTGTTTTTCAGCCCCTACTGCCTTTTAAATGAGCTGTTAGACAGGTCAGACAATCAGAAAATAGATAATTTACATCAGTCTTACAGACAGAGTCAGCAACTCAGCCTGTTTCATTCTAGGCAACAAACAGAGGCTGGAAAATGGTAATGTAAGAATGAATTAGAATGAAATATTTATCATCTTATACACAAAAGTGAAGCAGGAGAGAAAAGTATTAGAGAGATTAAACATCACTTAACAGACAGCATATTGTGCAGCCCGGGTGTACAAAAGAAAAAAAGTTTGCCGACAGACAACTTTGTTTTGTTTCCATTGTTGGATCATCTTGGCAGTCACTTGCCGCTCAGAAAAAAACAAATGGTTTGAGGGTGGCCACTGGACTCTTTTTCCACTGGAGCAGATGCAGAGAACAGAACTATTCCTAATTGTTATCATCTTTCTGTTGGCTTGCATCTCTGCAAATTTTAGATTTTAAAGAGAGAAACCATGGAAACTGTGTGGGCTTCCACCATTTCTAGGCCAGTTCCCAGGGCAACATTCTAAGCAGGGACTCTGGCATCGTCGTGTCCTTGAAAGAGTCACATGGTCCTAGTTTTCAGCATGGAAACAATTAACAAAGTGGTACCATTGAGCTGAGAGTAGACACATGATGCTTTTAAACAAACCTCCCTAATTACCACTTCACTACCCTTCAAACATGGCTTACAAACAAATGCAAAAACAGGTGGAAGCACAAATTACCGCACTCATTCTCTCACTTCATAACTAGGTAGGAAAACATCTTTTATACGCATGGTATAACAAACACTGACGACTACCACTAACTCATTTGTTTCATGATTAGCTAAATGCGGCACTACAGAATGTTGTATCGCTGCTGCCGCTGCACAGGTGGCCAGGGAGCATCTGAAAAAGACTAAAACGAGTGGTTAGCATGCTAGTACACGCTTTGAAAAAGATCTAACTGAATCCCATGTAGAATCCTTATTAAATAAGATACATTTATTAAATAAGTAAAACAAAAATATTTAAAAACATGGTATGAAAATAATTTACCAATGCCAAATCTTCTTTACACTTTTATATTTCTCACTTTATAAATTGATCATTTAAAAATAATACATTGAAAGGCTCCTCAGAGAACCAAATATGGTTCTTTCATTGCATCGCAGAAAGAGCCGGTACCTCACCCTCCTATTTTTACTTACATATTACATACATCACTTATATTAACAACATATCATTAGCAGATAATACACTGATAGCTCTCTGATGCTATTTCTAATTAGTTTAGTTTATTTTGAAAGCTTCCCTTTTTATTGGGATTTTGTAGTATGTGAACACTGATTCGGGATTCAACACACCCCATTCACTCGCCTATCATCCATATATGGAAAGTAAGTTGCAAAAACAAGCTCCTTTTGAAACGGATGTTTTAGTGACATCACAAACACCTGCCAATGATCTGCCAAGTCAGCCTAGTTTAGTCCTACCCATTCAGGAAGTGTTTCAGTCCAGACTACTTTCTGAATAATGCAAAATAATGGACATCAGAACATCATCTGTCTTAAAGGAACATTTTGAAATGATGCATGGTTTTAGTACATAAACCTGCTCAAACATCATGTTGACCCTGGAGGGGATGATAATATAGATGAATGTAGGAAACTGGCTCTAAAATTGGGGCTTTATAATATAGGCAAAGTATGAACAATGTAATTAGGCTGCGTCTGTTATATGGCTTGCAATGTATTATTAGAATGATATGTAGGTGAATCAAAGATTTTATGAAGTTCTAAGCTGAGTTGCTTATTACAGCCTTTTGTGATATGAGTGTTCCACAGCCCATTATTGTAGCAATGATTAGCAACTGATATTTTGTGCCTTCAGGCAGCTCCAGAAAAAAATAAGAGATCATTGCAATTTGTTTTTAAATCAGCTTCTCTAGGAGTGACAACCCTTCCATGCCAGTGTCTGTTCACTTCCTACACAAACAGCTTATTCTGCTTCATGAGGTACTGATTAGTGATCACCTGAATCAGATCTTATTTATGAGGAAAAGTATAAAAAACACTGCTGTCATCAACACTCTCCTCTCCCAATGTGACCATTTGGACGGTGAAGTGAAAGTGAACTTTCTGTCATACATGAACACACCACAGCACACGGTGTGAACAGCACGAAATTCTTCCTCTGCATTTAACATATTCAGCAAATGAGCGGGCAGCCAGGAACACAGGACCAAGGGAGCAGTGTGTGGGGATGGTATCTTACTGTGAGGATTGGTCCTGGACTCTTAGTTCTGTTTATGTTCACTAGGTGTCACCCACGAGTCTTTGTCTGTGCACTTA
>JBBJLR010024174.1:0-12978 GCA_037577145.1 Brachypetersius gabonensis
TCCTCCTCACTCAGACTCCAACACAAACTACCTCTACTGACTCTAACTGTTCCTCTACTGACTCTAACTGTTCCTCCACTGACTCTAACTGTTCCTCCTTACTCAGACTCCAACACAAACTAACTCTACTGACTCTAACTGTTCTTTCACTGACACTAACTGTTCCTCCACTGACTCTAACTGTTCCTCCACTGACTCTAACTGTTCCTCTACTGACTTTAACTCATCCTCTACTGACTCTAACTGTTCCTCCTCACTCAGACTCCATCACAAAATAACTCTACTGACTATAATTGTTCTTCCACTTACTCTAACTGTTCCTCCTCTGACTCTAATTGCTCCTCCTTACTCACACTCTAACACAAACTATATCTACTGACTCTAACTGTTCCTCTACTGACTCTAAATGTTTCTCTACTGACTCTAACTGCTCCTCCTCACTCTGACTCCAACACAAACTAACTCTACTGACTCTAACTGTTCCTCTACTGACACTAACTTTTCCTTCTCACTCAAACTCCAACACAAACTACCTCTACTGACTCTAACTGTTCTTTCACTGACTCTAACTGTTCCTCTACTGACTCTAACTGTTCCTCTACTCACTCTAACTGTTCCTCCTTACTCAGACTCCAACACAAACTACCTCTACTGATTCTAGCTGTTTTTCTACTGACTCTAACTGTTCCTCTACTCACTCTAACTGCTCCTCCTCGCTCAGACTCCATCACAAACTAACGCTACTGACTCTAACCATTCCTCCTCACTCAGACTCCAACACAAACTACCTTTATTGACTCTAACTGCTCCTCCTCATTCAGACTCCAGCACAAACTACCTCTACTGACTCTAACTGTTCCTCCTCACTCAGACTCCAACACAAACTACCTCTACCGACTCTAACTGTTCCTCCTTATTTAGACTTCAATACAAACTGCCTCTACTTACTCTGACCATTCCTCCTCACTCAGACTCCAGCACAAAATAACTCTACTGACTCTAAATGTTTCTCTACTGACTCTAACTGCTTCTCCTCACTCTGACTCCAACACAAACTAACTCTACTGACTCTAACTGTTCTTCCACTGACTCTAACTGTTCCTCTACTGACTCTAACTGTTCTTCGTCACTCAGACTCCAACACAAACTACCTCTACTGATTCTAACTGTTTTTCTACTGACTCTAACTGTTCCTCTACTCACTCTAACTTCTCCTCCTCACTCAGACTCCAACACAGACTACCTCTACTGACTCTAACTGTTCCTCCTCACTCAGACTCCAACACAAACTACCTCTGCTGACTCTAACTATTCCTCCTCAGTCAGACTCCAATACAAACTACCTCTACTGACTCTAACTTTTCCTCCTCACTCAGACTCCAACACAAGATTCCTCCTCTGCGTGAGGAGGAATCTCATTGTACTTCCTCTGTTTGCTAAAGACTGCCAGTTCTTCAGCAATGTAGACAGAGGCCTTTTTGAAATGTGTAGTAATTTTTCAAGAAAGATTACATGTCATTGCTGTAGCTGGCAATTAAATGGATTAGCACTTCCTGGATGGAGCTTGGTTTAAATCATGCCAACAGCTCTGATTACTTTTACATTTTTCTTGAAACTTATTTCACATTAACATCATATAATGTTAAAGTTGCCTACCAAATTTAGTGCCACTTGTCCACAATGGATGACATAAAATACAACTTTGCCCCCTGCTGGGACAATTAAGTTGAAACTTGTAGGCTGATTCTTTGAAGTACAAAATATGTGTGTATTAAGTATGACTCAGTACTTCAAATAATTGAAATCGTTAAAGTTACTCTGGCATTTGGCAGGCAATTTTACTTACATATACATGTAGATTTCTCTAAAACCTCAGTTGCTCTATGGGTCACTTAATTTGTATTAGACATAAATAAGCACTGCTGTGCTTGAGCCTGAAACTTTTGCAAACCTATTTACTTAATTTAACCTGTTCAAAGTAGGCCTGTTTTAATTTTAGTTTTAGTCTAGTCTTTGCGTTTAGTCTAGTCAAACCTGTTTCAACATTCCAAACAAGGTTCTCTTATTATTATTATATTATTGTTACCTTATAAACTCAAGAATACTGTACATCCGTTCCAGACACAGCGACACTTTATGAATTTTTGAGATTTATTTTGCAGACCAACCTTTAAAATAGGTACATTTAAAATAATTAATTAAATAAATAAAACACCACATCACTAAAAAGTGCGAATAAAATAAAAAAAAGCTCTGTGTGTGTGTGTGTGTGTGTGTGTGAGTGTGTGTGTGTGCGTGCGTGCGTGTGAGTGTGTGTGTGTGTGTGTGTATGTGTGTGTGTCTTTTCTCTCTCCCTGGCACTATATTGCCCCTCCGTCCCAATACTTTTGCGCGCTCTAGATTTGATTCAGTGCCTCTCCATGGTGGGATTGGGACGCAACGCCGTTCAACTCTAAGGTCGAGCGTCCCAAAACTTTTGTCCCCCCCGATCGTATAGGAAATAACGTCTCGTCTCGTTTTAGTCAACGAACATGAAGCGACATTTTAACATAGTTTTTATTTTGTAAACCACATTTAGTCTCGTTCTTATTCGTCAATAATATTACAAGATATATTTCGTTTCGTTATCGTCACATGACCAGCATTTACGTTGCGTCTCGTCTCGTTTTAGTCACGTGATAAATGTTCGTTGACGACGATATTTAGTTATAATTTTAATTGACGAAAGCAACACTAGTTCAAATGTTTTAATTAGTCCTTGAATATTCATCATATCCCAAAGTTTCTTTAGGAAGAGTGTGAAGATTACAAGGAAATAATTATTATTATTTGTCAAAGCTGTTCAGTGGTACGGTTCCTGGTTTAAACACCACAGCTGGAAAACAAGCAAATCATCTTCATAAAACAGAATTGGTGACATTCTGGGCCGATGAATAAATGGTTAGATATTGTACTTCATAATAGTAATTTAAATTACTATTGGTCAGGTGAGCTTTAGTTTGCTTAGATTTTTTTTTATTATTTCACCCACCTAGCTACAGTTGTATGCCATGTAAGCAGATACAGTCCTCATGTTTGAGAACCACTTGACGAGTCAGGGTGGTGCTACTGAGGCTGAGACTACAAACTGCTTGAAGGATTCCTAGAAGGTTAATAAAACTTCAGCTTACGATGAGCTCAGTGTGGGAGGGGGCTACTTTCTTCTCACTCTCTCTCTCCATTGTCAGCCAGGCTTCCCGCCCCATTAGCGAGGCTGACCTTGTGGGATTGTGGTGCGTGAGTGGTGATGGAGGGGGCTGTTTTAGCGGGCTGCAGTGGAATAGGAGCTGCCATAGGCCATGGCTTCAGCTAATGGGGCCTGTTCGCCATGTACCATTACCTTTAGACAAGGACACACAGAGAGACACACTTTAACACACGTTCATACCCAGGGGACGGGAGTGCTGGTGACAAATGTATGTGTTAGTGATAGGCAGGATGAACTGTAGTGTGTAAATGCAACATAAAACTGCATCGTTACCATATTCTACACAGAAACCACTGTATCACTCCAGTTAACCATAACCTCTTTTTCAGAAATAAACAAGTTAAAATAGTTTTATTTACAAAAAGCTATTCTTCCAAAAACAACATGGTTCAGCATGCACCTCCAGTAATAAAGTTGGGCTTTGAAAATATATAAGCTATAAAATAAGCTTTGAAAAATTTTACAACCTTTTCAGCTGAACAAAAATGTCATCTCAAGGTCCAAAAGTGATATATTAATTTGTATGCATATAGTCAGAGGTCTGTGATGTTATGGGAGCTATCTTTGGAGTGATATCATCACATTCAGGCTTGGAGGAATGTTTTGACTTATTGCTAATTGACCAGGGGCCCATATTTGGTAATGAGACATAAAACATATCTTGCCATGTTCATGTAGGATATGAGACCTCTGTCCTTGATTTAAATGGATTTTTTTGGGGAAAATTCTCCATAAACATCAGTTTTTAAGCTGGATAGTATTTAACGTGATGTGGGACAGTCAATGTAGCTCCGAAATGTGTGATGTGGTATTAAATGGGTTTATTTTATAGTCTAAACCCTAAATATGGCTGAGGCCGTGAATTCTAAGTTCATCATTTTAGGCTTTCCCATAGAAACTGTATCCCATAGCTCTTCATCAAAGTTATGGTCATCTCATATTTATCTCATAAGACAAAGGGCTCCTACAAAGTGAACATTTCCACATTTAAAGTGTGTGATCCAATGCCTTGTGATGATAGAGCTCAAAGTGGCCAGTGTGCTCTTTCTAGAGTCACCATTAGCAGAAGCTTGACTCTGTCCAGTGGATGTAACATAAGAAGGCATGGCTGATCATTTCTCCCCACAAAAAACTACCGCTACAGACACAGTGTTCTTCACATATCTGATTCCAGTCACCACCACCTTCACGTTTGTCTAGAATTGAGCATTTTGGTTTTAATTATGTAGAGATTTTGAAATATCAGTGGAATTCCCTTATAAATGTATACATATTTTACAATACGGTATTTCTTAGCCACAGGCCTTTCAGAAGGTGCTTTGCTTTCCCCAGACAAAGGAAATCATATACAGACACACTCACACATATATGTGTGAATAAATAGGGGCAGGAAATTGCATTGCCACTGCATTCAAACAGGAAATTAACCTTCCATGTGCCTTGAAACAGAAAGAAGAGAGAATATTATGGATGTTGGGATCAAAAAGGTACAACCCTATTTATTTCTATTCTGGCTTTTAAATTGTGTGAGATTTTATATGCCTAATAAAGCCTTCCCATTTGATGGGGCTAATGGAGGAACTTACCAACTTCCTAAAGGAACCCTTGTGAGAGGTCCTTCCATTCAGTTTATTAATAGTTGTGACAATTATAGTAGTTTTGAAACCTCAAGAGAACCTAGAGTCCTTTGAAAAACTCAAAAGAGTTTCAGACCATGTGGAATAAAGAGTTTCTCAAGGAACCTCAAAGAACTGTCCTGGCAAATGTATTCTGCTAATATGGCAGACTTAAAACCTCAGAGGGTGCCTAATTTTTACAGTACAGCAGGAACTGGTGCGCTCGTTAACATTGTCAGCCAAACTATAATCCTCTTAAACTGGCATTAAACTGGCAGAGCTTGTTTTTAGTTTCTTTGGAGTAATGCCATAGGTTTTGGTTACCTGAAGTTCTTCCTAATAGACAGTTCTTTAATGAATTGTCACTTTAAATGGGGCGTTTGAGAGTGAAGAAATTTTGAAGAACCTCGACAAAACGTTCTACGCCAATTAAAGGATGTTCTATGAGCATAAATTCATTTTCAAAAGTGCGTTACGAATAAAAGTTTGAACTGAGTTGGAAATAAACCATACATTCCAGGTCTGAGCTTTTCCATCATCATCTTCCCTGCTGCTTTCATCAGCCTTGACTTCACTCAGGCCCTTTTTTTACTCTTTGATCAAAGGTAGAGGGTCCAATAGTGGATGTAGTGAGACTTTCAGCAACAGCAAATAAATAAAAAATGCCTGTACTTTGGAAAAGTCTCACGTTCTCCCACTCACTGGCCTTTGTATGTCTGTGGAGAGTTGACCATATATTATTAGCTAAATGCTCTGAACAGAGTTGATTTACTTATTTACTTACTAATGTAAGCACTCCCTGGCTACCTTATTTGAAGCCTCTCCATCGTGACTTAACCTTGCTGTTTTACAGTTAGTTACTGTAGCACAGTACAAATTCTCCATCCACTAGTTCTTCATGAATAGTCAGTTTCTGACCTCAGAGCTGCTCCTGGCTGGATATTTCCGTGTGGTCTACTCTAAACCCAGCAACACAGCTATGAGTAATAAGCTATCGCCACATACGCTATCACTGGAACTGCTGTGCTGAAAATGTTCACCACCCAAATAATATTTAGCCAGCCTTGGTTTTTTGGTTGACATTCTGATTGGCTACAATCTGTAATTGCAGTCAAATATGTGGAGCATGTGGGAGTTCCTGGACAACAGCATAGAGTAACCATGGAAACTAATGTGTGTAACCATGGATCTCAGTGTAGCATAACTATGGCAAGTGGTGTACAATGGAAACTGTTAGAAATAAGTGTATATTTTAGTCTACTGTCAGGTTTGATGTGGTCGAATTGTGTATCGAAGTGAGTCATACTGACCTCTGTGGACTAAAAGTGATTCAAGCTCTCAAGTTTATGTTTATGCTTCTTAGAATCAAGGGTCGGTAACCACTGACCGGAAACACTACTTAATCAAGATCTAAAATTATCATGCAACCCCAGGGTCATAGCAACAAGAGCGCAGTAACTGAAAGATCGTAAAAGGTCAAAACGACCTGATGAGCTGAGGGTTGAGATCAAGTATCATTCATGACTGCTTTTATTCACTCAATACCACACACACACACATACACACACACAAACAAGTGCGCATCAGCATTTGAGTTCTGGCCCAGTGTTCACTGCAATCAAATTAATGTTTGCTTTTGTGAAACAAACAAACAAACAAGCATAATCTCTCCTCTTCACAGAGATGAGAAATAAACAGCGTTTTGGCGGCTAAATCCAGGAGTAGTGTTTTCCCCACTGAAAAAGGCAATAAATATTAGTCTGGCTTTGGAAACGGGCGGTGTGACATTTTTAATAACACGGCAGCGCTTTCAGAGCTAAGTAAACACACACTCACACACACACACAGAATAATATTTTAAGTAAACTTACAAATGTAGAAGAAAGACAGATAAAAATTATATGAAAATAGCATGACTCTGAAATTATAAACTTACAAAAATGTTTAAGCATATATAAACATATCCATTAAGGGATAATTAGATATGTAACCATTAATATATATAAATATTTATACATTCCTGAATATATAAATACAGTATAAGTTCTGAATTCAAATTTAACTCCGGAATATTTAAATGTAAATGGATCTTAGGAGCGTGAGTAGTTGTAGTGTAAGAAGATAGATGGCATATCAGGAGAGGAGAGTCTTTGATAATGGAGAGGAATTCTGTTGCTCCGGTTGCCCTGGCTGTTGTAGAATGAGACCAGGAATGAGAACAGTCTGGGTTTGCCTTGTGCGTAGGGATGGCAGAACTAGACAAGGTTCCTTAGAGAAGAACAAGTAAGCATAATTCTGAATGATAGCTGGGTGTTGATCCAGATGTCACTCTGTAGCAGTGGCTCCTGGTCAATATTTTTGGTGAAACAAACCACCCTTCATCGTTGGTGTGCGCTGCGAAACAAACTCAGGCCCCCTCCGCCCCTGGGCAGCTTGATTTTCTTATCCTAAATACTTCACCTCCATGTTCTGCTTCACATTTTGATGTATCTTCTCTCTCCTGCTCTTCCCTCAATATCCCCATAGTTAGTGTTAAATCACTACAAAATATGAAAAGTATTTTATTGTGCATCTTAGAAACACATAATAGTGATGTTTATTTCAACAGCACATAATTAACACGATTTCTAAATCCTAAGAAAACATATCTAACCTCTTTCTCACCTTATAAATGAATTCTACCCTCCTGGTCTTCTTGGTAAAGTTGATCATCACTCAGTCAGACCAGCACAGATTTTTTTTCCAAGGATTTCTCCAGTTCCAGCTTGGTTGGGTGGTGGTGGGGATCGCTAGCAAGCAGTCAAGCTAATAAGCCTCACACTCAATGAAGGTCAGTGATCAGTACACAAAATAAAACACAAATAGAACTAACTGAAAATTTTTTTCAAAGGCGGTGATTGGCCACAGTGTTATGTCAGTCATTCTACCCAATCACAGTAGGCAGTCACTTGTTTCATGGGTGGGACTTATTTACCATTTGAGTCCGCTGAAACCTCAAAAATCCACAAGCCGCCGTGATCTGAGTAGATTTACACTGAAATGAATGGGGGACACCAGTGAAACTCACATTCTCCTTGAACCACTTGCACATGTTCACTTTTGTATTGTCTGTTGTCCTGTCTTTGTTTATTGTACAACAGTTAATTAAAATAGAAACTTTAGTTTAGATTAGTATTTCTGGGTAAGGACTAGCTTTATATTTATGGGTATTTTTTGTTCCTAGTTTTTACATTCTTATATTTATTTCTTAGACACCATGGGAGCGGGGGCTGTATCAAACGGAATTTTGATACCCTGTATACTGTGTATATTGTGGTATTGACAATAAACCTCTCTTGGATCTTGAATCTTGAACATGGTTCACTGTAATTCTCTGTTTCACCACAGTTGGCACTGTTTCACGATTTTGACCAGAGCCGTATACAACTGTAACGCTATTGAGAAGCTGAAATTTGGAGAGCAGCCTTATTTTTATGAGGTTTTTTGGTTTCACACCAATAAATGAAATGATAGTTATGAAGTTTTTTTGTATTATTTTTCTTGGTGAAAATTTGTTTCACCTGTAGTCTTAAAGAAGCCACTTTAAGAGTTAGTGACTGAACTTAATCTGGGCTGCCATGGGTAGTCAGTGCAGGTCAGTCAGCAGTGGGTCAGCTGCAGCTGCGTTCTGAACCAGCTGTGAGGGTCTTCTCACTACAAGTTGGGAGTCCCACTAGCAGTAATAAGGGCGAGATAACCATTATTTTCCTAATGTTGTATGAGTTGAAACGACATGACCAAGAGACAGAGGTAATGTGGTCATCAATCATGACAAGGTTTCTCACCACCTTGGACAAGTTGAGGAGTGAAGAGGCTTTTTATTGATATAGTGATGGATAGATTGGCTGGGACAACCAGAAGTTCCACACTACCCAGGTTTAAGTGTAGATATCCACACCCAGGACTTCCTGATTGAGGGAAGCATTCATGGCAAGCAACCCTGAAGCATCAAGGCATCTCCACAGCATTGCATTTCACCAGCATGTTTTACAGCTGATCTGATGTGTTTGTGTTAGCCTTATACCAAATGTAACTGGACCTTACAAAAAAGTTCACAACAGTCCACAAAACATTATTCCAAAAGTCTTTAGGGTGTTTTGGCCACTTTTCGCCTTTATTGGCCGAGTGTCTTTGTAATGGTGGGTTCATAAATGATGACCTTATGTGGGGCCGGGGTAACATAGTTGTTCTTCTGTCCTTTTTGTATGTTGTTGCTGTGCTCTTTGAGGAATTTTAGTAGGCTGGACACTTCTGGGAAGATTCACCACTGCTTTAAGTTTTCTCCAGTTCTCCATAATTGTCATTCACTGGAGTCTGCTAACCATGCAAAGAAGCAAGGATGCAGTCAAGTGGTTCTTTGACTGTTCATACTTCTAAATATCACCTTGACTTTATCGAAGAACTCTTGAAGAATCAGGTTGGGGGTGAAGGGGTGCATGGGTTCCCAAACCTTGTGCAAGTGGGTTAGTCCGAAGCAGACGGTCTCTCATTTGCTTTGGTATTCTGATGAAGCTCTAATGGTGTACTGGCATGTCTATCAAGCGTCGGAGGCTCTTCAGAGAGGCACTAATGCAAACCTAATGAGGCCACAACTGACAGTGCACATGTTAGTTATAGATTATGCCTGTGCTGCAGCACACTTAGCTCACACATTAAGCCCACAATTAAACCTGTATGGGGGAAGACGCAACAAGGTGAGAGGCAAACTCATATGAAAACAAGCACACATGTCTTGCGTGTCTATACTGCAGAATTATATATAAGGATGACTTGATCATTTCTGAAGCAGTGGCTAGCAAAGTACATTTATGTACAGTCTTAGCAAATAACCATATACAGTAATCCTCCAGCTTTACAAGGATCAGGGGTCGCGGATTCAGTCACTCTCTGATTTTTTTAAAGAACGAAACTCATGGTTTTATGTGGAAATCCCCACAATAACAGAAACTGCAAAGATCCTCGCACTTTTTTTTTTTATAACCCAAACTGTATTACCGCCACCAGTCCAGTGGTGGCAGTAATACACTGAAAAGTTGTTAACCACCATAAAAAGAAGAAGCCTGCTGCACCATGCCTGCTCTGTGTTTTGTTCTCATATTTTAGTGTTTTAACACCCCTGGCCCCCAATTTTCATGTTATCTCAGTTAATTTAGTATTTATAAGCTGTGCCCTGTCTAAACATGGAGAGAGTGGAGAGGGTAGCTAATGCTAACAGTGTTTCTCTCTCTCCCTCTCACAAACCCATTCACTCTCACACACACACACACACAAATACACACACACACACGTACACACAAATAAACCAATATTTCCTACCTTGTCCCTGATTTAACTGAGCATCAGCACAGAGAACTGACTTATTCTTTTGTGTATGAGTTTTTGCACACTGCTAATACTAACTGCTAATGCTAATGTTTTTTTTTAAGCAATAACATTTTCTAATTATGATTATTTATTTAACATTACATTTTCTTTATGGGTTATGCATTAAACCAATTTAAAAATGAAATTAAAATGTTCTGGGAGCAGATTTGGAGGATATTTTAGGTATGACTGGAAGTTTTAAATTTTTTTAACCAAAACACAACAACAAGTTTTTCAATATACGTGGGTGATCTTGTTACATAATCCCTGCAAAAGTGAGGGATTACTGTATAGCACTTCTTTTACAAATACAGATAGATTTTTTTAAGACAGAAGAAGGAAGATTCTTCTGTCCTGTTCTATAAGAAAAGTTTCAGGGTGAGCTACTTTTCACCGACTGAAATGTCATTGTTCTCAAGCACAGTGATCTTAGACAAGCTTAGTTTTCCTTTGCACAGTTTGAAATTGTGTCTACTCTGCAGTAATATTTGGCTGTCTGATGGATGAATCTTGGTTTGGTAGATCCCAGGAGAATGCTCCTTAACAAAATTCATATTACCAAGGATAAATTTTGGTGGAGGAGGAATAATGGGCAGGGGCTATTTTTCAGACTAGTCATGGTACTCCTAAGGAAGGGAAATGTGAAAGTTACAGTAATGATTATATTCTTCTTCAGGAACTGTGTCCTGCTATGAGATCTCCATTAAACCACTTCTGGGTAAATTAAAAACTACCAGTCAGAGTGTATCAGTAAAGTCTGATTTCAGTAAACATATTTTGTGTAAGTCAGTCAAGAACTAGTGTTTGTATTCCCACACTCTTGCATATTGCTGCTCTTGCTCTCGGCGCATCGCCACTCAGCTGCTCTCCAGAGCCCCTCCCTCTGTGGGTTTTCCACACCCACTTGTGGGCGGAGACTATCCTAAAAATGTTCTTCCGGTTCAGAGATGTTGTGTTTCTGTTTGTTTCAAGACCTAAAATAAAACATATTTTTCTTTATGGGCATTTCATGTGACATAGGAACACTCAGCATTATATCTGACACCCAAACTGGGGGAACTTCCAGCTGTTCTGACATTTGATGACAGTCAACCATCTGTTGCTTTGTCACCACAGACCCTCGCTGTCTAAGACTTTATAAAAGCTACTCTAAAGCTTTGCTCATGACTGAGAACTCCACGACTCCAGTCACAGGCCCTTGTACTCTTCAATCTTGATTCCTACGAATCTGCAGATTTGAGGTGGACTGTGAAGTATTGGTTCTGCTAAAGCCGGCTTAAATGTTGAGTAAGGGGCTCCATGGGAAATGTGCAGCGGACCTCACAGCATGTCCAAATGCCTTGTTTCCATGTGGAATTGGATTTAGCGGGCGGATTATTGTGTAGTGATACTGTCTATCACTCTTATTTGTGAACCTTTTAACTAATTTTCCAATTCTTTTTTCCTAAAAGCAAATACTCTGGAGCCATAACATGCGTCATGATTTATGTCGCAATCTAGACTGTTTGGAGATGTGTAGCCTGCTCTTCTTAAACACTTTTTAAAAAATTCCACCAAAACTAAAATCTGGTTGCGCACTTTCTCCGTGTGTCTGGTGCTCTAAAAGCCAAATTAGACAAATCAGCCGTTGTGTCTTTATTAAGGTGGAAGAACGCACTTGCAGGTGGAATGAGTGAATTCACGCTGGTTTCTTTCTTTCCGCCCCTCCCTCCCGCCTCTCTCCATCCGTCACCACACTTTAGCGCGGCTCTCATTTCTCTGCGGGACTCACCGGTGCTTTTCTGCCCGGTGTGTGTTTATGAACAATGCTTTTATCACCGTATTGGACTTGATTAATCGACTTAATTATAGAACGCTCTACAAACCTGCGCTTAATTAAAAAAAAAGAGATGTAAAAAGAGAGCTTATACCATACGGCATTAAATTACTTCTTGCTCCCAAATGGGTAAACACACACACACACACACGTGCGGCCTGCCACTGTGTAGAGGAGGATGGATTCACAGGTCAATAACTCTGTAATGGGCCACTCCGGTGTTGAAATGTGGCCCGGTCAATGAAAACGGTCTCCTTCGTCCGACCTCAGCATGACCTCCGAAGAACGTAATGATATTAGGACGCCTTTGGGACCGCAGTGACTGTTCATTTATTTATTTGTTTATTTTTCTTTCAGCAGTGAAGAAGGACAGCAAGACCGTGCAGAAGGAGAAAAATGAGAGAAGTAAGACAGTGGCAAGAAAGAGAGCAAGAGAGAGAGAGAGAGACAGAGAGAGACAGAGAGGGGGGAGGAGAAAGAGGGAGAGTGAGAGAGAGAGAGGATGAATGAATAAATGCATATAGAAAGAAAGCAAAAGAGTAGGGCAAGAAGAGAGAGAGAGAGAGAGAGAGAGAGAGAGAGAGAGAGAGACTGGAAAGAGAAAGAAAAAAAAGGACCCCCCCCACTCCCGTGTGCTGAAGTGCGTCTCCAGAGAGTAAAAACACCTGTTTATCGTACTAGTGTTGTTTTTGGCGGCCTGTTCTAGTCTTAGTTTTAGTCTAGTTTTTGCGTCAAGCTGTCATTTTAGTCTTTAAAACTCTTTTTAGTCTAGTTTTAGTCGATGAAAGTTGTATTTTAGTCTTTTTTTTTAGTGATGCAATTCTATTTTACCCAGTTAATATAGTATAAGTACCCAGTAGAACAGACCAAATCTAAATGTTCTTTTAGTCAAACCT
>JBBJLR010024182.1:0-12976 GCA_037577145.1 Brachypetersius gabonensis
GTGTGTGTGTGTGTGTGTGTGTGTGTGTGTGTGTGTGTGTGTGTTTAGATGCAGGAGTGCAGTAATAGGCTGGGAGTGCCTTTGTACTCTATTTTCCCAGTGAAGAATTATCATATGGAGACAGAGCTGGACGAGGAGATAAACCGGGTGATGCTGGCCGCACTGATGCAGATCACAAACTCAGCTAACGACTTTGTGGAGAGATGGTGCAGCGATATGAAACGTGTGGAATGATTCTACTGCACACAAAACTTCTGGATGAGCCTGACTTTTATTCTATTTCCATGTAATTACAGCTTTTAACCGTCCTGTCTGTTAAAACTGTTAACTTATTAATCCTCATATTCTTGCTGTCAGGAAAAACCTTGAAATATAAAACCTTATATTTCAACCTTTCAAACTTCAAATTAAAGTTTATATATAAAGTAATTCTGTTGTTTCTGTTGTGTCTGTTCATTGAGAAATTTTAACACCATGTATATGGCGAAGGGTATTTTCTAATAACTAAAATGGAGCCATGGTTTTTCCTGACCATGACAAAATTCTTTTCTCTCATCTCTCAGCTATCAGCATTGCTAAACTAGCTCCTGGCTTACACTACTGGTCGGCATCATTTATTTCTCCTTGACTGAACACATCTGGTGTTCTTGAGCCATTATTAAGTTAGAAGTTATTACATGTATTTGAGCCTTGAGGCATTGTTAAGTCTGAGCCTTTGAACATTTGAGCTATGGGATATGTTGTTAAATGTGTTAAATTTTTTAACATTGTGAAATTTTAACACCATCTAATAGGCAGCGATGGGAATAACGGTGCTATAAATAAACGGCGATACTAACAGCGATACTTTTTTCAGTAACTAGTAATCAAACTAATTACTGTTTCCCTGTTACACCGCCGTTACACCGCCGTTACACCGCCGTTACCGTTACAGACAATAAAATGCGAGTTACTATAACTGAGAACAGTGAAGCGGTTTTCATGCAAGCAGCGTCTCTCTCAGGCATTGGACCTCGCTTTCTCTGGGGTGTGTTTGTTTGTTCGGGGCCGGGGCGGGACACAGAACCAGTGATGATGATTGGTGTGTCTGTAAACGTGATGTGACTGAGAACGGGATAATTGGCTTAGATTGAGTAAGTTTCCATTGTTTGCCAATGAGAGGCAGAGTAGTGCGGGTGCTCACACAAGAGCACACACACGGTCAGAGGCACACACACCAACACACGCGGTCAGTCGCACACATACCAACACACGCAGTCAGTCACACGTCAATGTTTTCACTCACTTAAACTGTAAATATTCTGATACATTATTTGTAGAATTACTTGTGGTTTAGGAATAGATTCTGTAGATTCTGTATAGATTCCATTTCATTTCTTTCCACCAAGTTGTCTTGATTTCATTGTAATGCTGGTTTCTAATACGAGAACTCAAATAGTTAATATTACCATCTTTTGTTAGAAATTAAATATGTTATATTCATGATACTATAATAAATATAATATAAATATATAATACCTGTCAGGTATGGGTACAGTGACTGTGGTTATGAAGTTCTGAAGGTTGTTTAGTCAATGTGAATTATTGTGATGTAGATTTTGGCATCAACCGGTTTTAGAATTAAATCAAGTCAACATTGTTCAAATAAATGAACCATTTATTAACCCAATCTATTTCTAAAACAGAAATAAAGCTTACAAACATCAGTATATTTACAGTTTAAGTGAAAAGGCAGTTGAGTGAAGGAATGACTGAGCATGCACTGGGTCCAAATTAATGAGAGAGAGAGAGAGAGAGCATGCAGTCAAGCACATGCATGACAAAGTAAGAGGAAATGTTCTGCTTCTGTCTACAAATATGTCATTGATGGAGTTCCATGTGGGTGCAGAAGGAATGCATAGAATTAGCCTTTAGGACGGAGATCACTGCTCTGTTTTGTTGTGTGAACATATTGGTTCAGCATGCAAAGCAGCATTCCCCGATTCCATTCTGGGCACCGCGTCTCTTGCAGACGAGCTCAACAACTTCTACGATCGATTTGATGCAGATGATAAAGAGCTGGTTCTTTAAAAATCTTTCAAAATGGAAGATGTGTGATGGTCTTTTAAGAAGGTCAATCCTCACAAAGCTCCGGTAACTGACGGTGTCCCAGGCCGGGTTGGCAGAGCATGTGCCAAACAGCTGGTAGGGGTGTTCACCAACAACTTTAACCTCTCCCTGAGGCTGTCAGTGGTCCCTACTTCCTTTAAAACACCCACCATCATACCTATCCCAAAGAAACCAGTGGTCTCCTGTCTGAATGACTACCGCCTTGTTGCACTGACATCAGTCATCATGAAGTGCCTTGAGTGACTGGTGAAAGGTCACATCTGCTCCTCCCACCCTGACACACTGGACCTTCATCAGTTTGTCTATCGAACAGAGTCACAGAGGATGCCTTTGCCTTGACAATCCTCACTGCCCTCACTCATCTGGAAAAGTGGAATACATATGCAAGAATGCTCTTCATCAATTACAGCTCAGCATTCAACACTATTATCCCCTCAAAACTCGCCTCGAAGCTCGTGGACCTTAGGTTGTGACCATTCATCTGCAGATGGGTTCTTAACTTCCTTACAAACAGGCCCAGGTGGTGAGAGTTGGTAAGCACACTTCCTCATCTCTCATCTTAAACACAGGAACGCCACAGGGAGGTGTGCTTAGTCCCTTCTTGTATTCCCTGTTCACGCAAAATAAGAGAAATGATAGCTGACTACCGGAAACGACCAGTCGGGGAACACCAGCCCATCCACATCAACAGTGTCGAAAGGGTCAGCAACTTCAGATTCCTTGGAGTTAACATCACCGAGGATCTCTCCTGGACCCTTCACACAGACACTGTAATCAGGAAAGCTGAGCAGCGACTCTACTTCCTGAGGAGGCCGAGGAGGTTTGGCATAAAACAAATACAAAAACTTATACAGGGGCGCAATTGAGTGCTTGCTGACAGGCTGTCCTTGTTTGACTTCGAGCTCAAACTTTTAGCTAGCTAACCTTGCAGCTTGTGTTGAGAATGGCTGTAACTTTGGTGTGTTTAAATACTGAAGATGTATTTTTTTAACATGTGGATTATCTGCTTTGTCTGTTAAAGCATATGTTTTGCTTTGCAAACTGCATCGCAATGAATCCCATTGTACAGGGGCAGCAGAAACATTTTTAATGTGATGGAGCCGCATCAGTACCCATCACTTTAAAAATGCAAAACATATGCGTGTGGGGACGGGGTTTAGGGGTGGGGGCGGGGTTTGCTGCATGCTTGCAAAGTCTCGGTCCGTTTAGAGGGTGGGTGTGTTTGGAAACCCCTGCTGAATCTTACATCTTGAACCTTTTGTCAAAGAATCCACTCCACTTCATCAATAGAAGAATACACACCACAGGAAATCCGCTCTGGGTTTACCTCCAACTCACCGCATGCAAGTGAAGTGAATCGTCAGTGCACAGACAGGCTGCTCGGATTTCCAGTGGTTTGTGTATTCTATTAATTATGTGAAGTGGATTGTTTCGCAAAAGATTCAAGATTTAACAGCGCTGGGTGAACTAATATTTTATGTTAAATGTGGGGGGTTCCAAACTAAAAATGGCGGTGACATCCATGACGTATTTTAAAATGTGTTGAACCAAGTTGTAAGCAGGTGTTATCTGGAAATCCAGCTTTAAAGTCTTACTTTTATTGCCAAATAAGTTTGATATTTGCACATCCAGCATGCTCGCATGTCTTTGTCATGACATCTTCGATGGTGTCCTCTCCTGCAATGTTGCTCTTTACCTTAAATATTTCATCAAATAAATGGTTCACCTACACAATTACGCATCAAGCAGTTTAAATACAAAGGAACAGATGCTTCCTCCAAGCCTTGTGAAGGCAGTCCAAAAACATTGAATCTTAGTGGTCAAGCTGTCCGAAATTGGAACTTCTTGAGACTTTTACCTTTCATAATTGGAGACAAAGTGCAGAAGCTCAAAGATAATGTGTGGCAGTTAACTTTGCAGCTTAAGGGCCTCGTAGACCTAATTTGTTCTCAGCAAATTCCCAAAGTTCTGTTTACTTATCCGGATGCTCTAATCCAAGATTATTAGAAAGCCGAAAAGACACTTTTTTCAGACCTAAAAAACAATACTTGCGCCATTATACAGGGCTTATACATTATACAGGGCTTATACATTATACAGGGCTTATCCTGATATTTGGCCCTTTCAGTAGGTTGTGGACTATGTGTTTTGAGAACATAGTTACTTCAAAAGACGTGGCCTTCTTTTCTGCTGGATCAGTCCTCCAGCCTTGCAAATTAAAGATGGCTCACCATTTGACGCACAACTTCACAGTGAGAAAGTTAAAGAAACAGACCTACATTTGGACTTTACTGAAAGAAATACAACAATTCATTTTGATGTACAGTGGGGTAACTTACAGGAAGGGTCAGTTTCTTGTTACGAAGAATGATGAGTCAGTGGAGTTTGGTGAACTCCTCATTTTTTTTTTTTTTTGTTGAAGATGATTCTGCATTTCATTTTCTGATGAGAGTTTATGATGAATTTCTTTCATACTATCACATGTACTCTAAAAATTTCACTGGAAGATTAGAATGCAGACGCATCAGTGAACTGATTGTCATGTGACCATTACTGTCTGACATGAAAAATTAATACCAGATTGTCCCGCTGAAGCACAGCATCTTGTCCGACTAGATGCCTTGATGTTAGAGGGCTGAACCATTTGTTTGTTGTCCCTACAGCTATGACTGAATCACAGGTGCTGAAAAAGATAAGTGATGCAATAGCCAGACATTTTCCGGACATTTCTGATCAAGTTGTTAAGTCGGTTAAAGATAATTTGAAGGCACTTTGGGCTGCAACCACAGATTTAAAGCAACTTTTTGGAAACTGAGAGCTACTTCACAGGTACTGAGTCATACAAAGGGCTACCAGTTTGATACACAGGAACAGAGTTTACCTAGACTAATCTAAACTTCTGGAAATAGTTAGTTTTGCTTAGTACAAGTGCTGCATCATCATTATTTAAGTATGTTCACTGTCAATGAAAGTTGTCTTAAAGGGAGCAATTTTATTAAGTTTGAGTGAAGTCTACAAGAATGATTGCCATATTAACTTTTGACCAAACTGTGTAGCCTTGATATCTATAAATTCATTAGTAACACAGTAGCAAAATGTCACTAAAGGTTCTATGCTTTCATAACTCCTTTGTTGTACTTTTACAGACTCAAGCATTTCAACTCCAAGCTTGTTGTGTTCCTCTCTAGTGGTTCTCCAATCTCAGTCTTCATCCTCACCACAGTCATCACCTTTCGGAGGCTGTACACCATTTGTGCTAAACTAGGCTGACAGTTTTGACATACCATGGCAGAAGCTCCCTGAGGAGTTAGTACAAAACTTGAAAAGACTGAAAAGGCCAAGGGCACGACAATGATGAGGAATGGTAAGGATTGTGGTGTCTGAAATTATGAAGATTTGTAAAAATCCATCTAAACAAAACACTACAAAGATAGCAAAAAGGATGGTGGCCAGGTATCCAAAGTCTCCTAAAATTTGATACTTAATACCTGCTGAACAAAAAGATATTTTACATTCTAGCACTGCAGGAGTTCAGTGTAAACTCTACAGTATGGATACAGTTTACCTTTACATTTTCTTTAAGGTTAATGGGTTTAAAATAAAATTAAAATAGTTTTGGGAGCATATTTGGGGCAATATTTAGGGTTTACACTATAAAAATAGGCACATTCTCTTATCTCTTATCTTCTTAAGAGCTGGGAGGCAGGATTTTCTTCTGCCAGTGGTTAGTCAGACGGAACGGAATGTGGATGTGGATTCTTGTTAAAAGCAGTCAGACATAGCATCGACAATAATCAGGTTCCGCATTGGTCGCATTACTGTTGAGGATAAAGTGCAAAAATAACATATGAAGAAAAGAAACTGTTCATATAAGATTCTTTCTGTGCTCAATGTGGTAACCCTTTGACCACTTTTCTTCTTCTAAATCCGCTTCAGTCGTCCCCAGTAATCTATTTCTACATTAAGTAGAATTCTCCACATGATCAAGCTCTTCTAGAAACAGTGACCAGAGCTTCTCCTTCAGTCACATTGTACCAGAGAGGGGGACTCGAGTCTGAGACTCGGAATTGAGTCATACTTAAGTCGCACAAACGAAGACTTGAGTCTTGACTTGAGACTTGTCTCGGACTTGGGTGCTTTGACTCATGAGTCATAACTTATAAAGCATGGAATTATTTATTTATATCTCGCTCTCTTTCCAACGACCCGAAAACCGTTCACCTCACCCCAGTGTCCCATTACTTTTGTCCGAGGTGAACGGTTTTCAGTTAATAGCGGTTTTTGAGGGGTCATTGGAAAGGGGTCACCGAGCCCCATCTAACTGTGGAGTCTCACATTTAGAGTGGAGATATATTTTTCATATTTAACATTTAGATTAAGATCATTTAAGGCTAATCCTCCATGTTGGTGGAGGCCCTCCATGAGGGCATATCACAGCATGCAGCCCCGCCCCCTGCTAATTAACAGGGGCGTGACCACTTCGCATATCTTGTAAATATTTAGAGCTCAACATTTACAGCTCAAACATCCCACACCTAGAGTCACCATTTGTAAACATTGCCACTCAAAGAACTGAGACTTGACTTGGACTCGGTTAAAATGACATCTCTGCATTCTACTGCCTCCCTTGACTATGGAGAAACATGGAACTCCTGAATAGCATGGAATGTTTGAAAGCTTTTTAATTTCATGCCATGAATTACTTTACAAACTTATGAAGAGATGTATGTGTCTTATCCACACACTCTGGAAAATCTAGTAAGAGTTTAGTGGTTTCAGAGTGAAATTTCTGCCCTCTGTTGTGCAAACTTACAAAAGTGGAAGTGAAAGTAGAGTGACTATGAATATAGAAAGCATTACAGACAGAGAGAGAGACGGAGAGAGACAGAGAGCGACTGAGTGGCGGTAAATCCTAGTTTATTGTGAGTTTATCTCAATGTTTCCTGTTTTTGACTGAAATTCCTAGAAACCACCAGTGAACAGGAGTGTTCAGCTTCTGGATTAATTTTTAATTTCTGATTATTTTGTCTCAGTGACACAGTCAATCAGAAAAGCATTAAAAATGTTTACATGGAAAATTTGAATAATCCCATTTCACACACATGCTCAAAAACTTAATTCTAAATATTTTAAATGGGTTTTTTTAACATTGACAGCAGAAGACTGTGATCATTCTAGATTATTCAGATAGTAAAGATTTCCACGAATTGATGCTTTAAGAGATGTTAATAAAATTACATCATTGATGTGTTTTCAGGAGATTCTCATTCCCTCAGCAGAAACACCAAGATGAGCTTGTTAAAAAAACCTGGTGAGTTTAAACAATACCTCACTCATCCTGTTGAAACACACTGGAATATTTGGCGAGACCGCTGCCTGAGAACAAAAGCACTGAGTGTAGAGTTTAAATATAAATACTAAATTTAAATATTGAGTTTACACCTCAGGGGGGCGCGGGGTAATTCCTGTTGCGTAGTGTTTTCCACAGAGTGGAGAGTTCAGGGAGAGAGAGAGGATTTCTGAACTGGGCTCTGGTTGTGGCCTAACATCTGTGTTTCAGTATTAAGTTTCAATACTGAATTAAAATGTTTGATTTAAATTTAAAAATATTGTTGTACCATTTTAATTTAAACATATAAATATTACAGCTATAGCTTATTTAATTATGTGGAAAATGACTAATAAAACATTTCCTATTCTAAGTACATAACTGATTTGTTTACAGATGTCAAAATAAGGACTGGAGAATAAAAATCAAAATTACATACGATGAATTCTTTCAGGTTGTCGGCTCTTCATTCAGGCTCTCAGTCTCTCAGCACAGACAAATTCAAAAATAATAAATAATAAATTTCAATCAACAGGTAGACAAGCTGTCACAAAAATAATGCAACATTGAATGAGACGTTTTTCCAAATGTAACAATCTTTATCGGCAAATATTATGATTTATGAACATCATGGCATCAGTGCATCTGTACCGTGTAACTTTTAACCTGTACAGGTTTGAGAGTTTCAATATTTCCTCCGTCATCGTTCCTGGGTTATGGGTATCATCATGCTTTTGATCTTTCTTCCTTCAACGTCAGCTTTCTTGCCAAACACCCTTATCAGGTTTCAAGTATCCAGCTCAGAGAACACTTTGACCGCAAAGTGTCTGTTGTGATCCTCCTAAATTCAGCGGTTAGCTTAAATGGGGGAAAAGGGAACACAAAAGCAAGCTTGAATATCAAAGGAGTAAAATTAACTAAATCTTGATTCAGCTTACTTCTATGGCTTCCCATATTTTGTTTGGCTAATTTGAAAAATACTCTACAGATTAAATGAAGACATTTTCCAATCAAAGTAAATAAGAGCTGTGCATTTATTCACCGGCACACCAGAGGACGGTGAAGGGGTGGACCCAGGAGTAGACAAAATGTCTTTATCATACCAGCTACCAGCTACCAGATGAAAGTTGTGACTCATTACTAGACCATGATGTGGCCGGAGTGGAGTAGGGTTGAGGGGGTGGGAAGCCACCAGGCATGTCAGATGCAGCTGAATCAAATATTTTAAAGTATTTTAAAGTACTTCTGTCCTGGATCTCTGATACTGAAGTCAAGTTGGTAAATTCATTGCCAAACTCGGTATCCACAAATTGCAGCCTGAAGTGAGTTTCTACCCTGCACTGCTTCTTAACTTGCGGATTCAGTCTCTGGGAATTGTTTTCGCTGAGGATCATTCTGAGCTTTACTGGAGCTGCAATTTCACAACAGTCTGTAAATAAAAAACAAAACATATAAATGCTTATGTATTTGTACAAGAGAAAATTTTATCTAAGGTTGAGAGAAAATTAAGCCTTCAAACGTCAGCTCATGATTTCATATCACATGAGAGCATCTAGTTTTGAAAAACCTGCTCTTCAGATGAAAAATGCCTCAACAGTTCCTGTAGTAAAAAAGAAAATGTTGAGAATGCTGAGCAGAAACTTCCTGCTACATGAGAGGTACACATAACTACACCTGTGTCAACCAAAGGTGTAAGTTTCAAAAAGGGCATGATTTTAACTCATGGGTCAACTAGTGGACTTCCTGACTTTGGACAAATTGTTCATAAATCAGAGAGGTGAACATTTTTAAAGCAGTTTGATTGTTAAATGACGTGCTTAGCTTCAAATGGCATCTACGCGTCTGCTCAGACACACCCACTGTCTTTTCACCCCAAAACTGTTTGAACTGTTCTGCTCTGCTGAATTTACATGAGAATCTTAAGACCTCAGATCAAATGAACCTGATCTCACATCTCTTATTTGGATTTCTGTACGTGTTGCTGAGCAGAATCTGCAGATGTTTCCAGCAGTAAAGCTCTCATTAAAACCTGCTATCCTGTGGGAAGAATGTAGCATGTAGCATGACTGCTCCGTGTCTTGTCCTCATATTTTAGTGTTTTAAACATTTCCCCCCAGTTTTCAACAGGTATCTCAGTTTATTTAGTATTAGTAAGCTGTGCTCTGTATAAACATGTGGGTAGAGACAGTTATTTCAACCTTTCTTTTGTGTATGAGTTTTTTGGCTCGCTGCATGCTAGTAATGCTAATCGCTAATGCTAACGGCTTTTTAAGCAATGAAGTTTTCTGATTCTAATTATTTATTTATCTTAACTTTATGTAAGGGTAATGCATTAAACTGAGTCTAACTTGAAATTAAAGTGTTCTGTGAGTATATTTGGGGTCATATTAAGGGTTTACACTATAAAAATAGGCATTTTTTTTTACTAAAACACATTTTTGTTCACTACACGCGGGTGCTCTTGGAGCGTAATCCCCAGGGAAAAGCGAGGGATTACTGTATTTATACACTAAAGTATTTAAATCATGAAGATGACACTTGCAGATGACTCCCTGTTCCTGCAGTCACTCTTGTTCGATGGAGTTAGGACACAGAACAGGATGACGAATGGAGGTGGATAATCTTGTAGTAAGATGATAGTCATACAGGTACAACACGCAATAAAATGTATCTGGAACTGCTCCTTTTGACTGGGCAAACATTTTAGACGTGGGGGCATGTTCTGATTCAGCACTCAGATGGCCTGAGTATAGAAGCTCCTCTTGAGTCTCTCTGTTTTGGCTCTGATGGTGTGGAACCTTCTGCCTAAATGCAGACAATGAAACAATTCGTTACAGGAGTGGGAAACTGTCTTTAGTGTCCAAACTGCTCTGGACCGACATCTCCTCATGGAAATGTCCTGTAGGGAAGGGAGAACAGACTTGCAGTAGCGTTCTGCTGCTCGGATCACACTCTGAAGAGCTTTAAGGTCCTGAACACAGCTATTTAAGGTCCTGAAACACAGCTATTCCAATACCAGGATGTGATGTTCTGTGTGAGGAGGCTCTCCACAGCGCCTGAATAGAAAGTCCTGAGGATCATTGAAGAGACCCCGAACTTCCTCAGTTTTCTGAGATGGCACAGGTGCTTTTTTGGACTGGACCCGAATGTGGGCAGTCCATGTCAGGTCTGAGGAGATGTGGACACAGAGATACTTGAAAGACTACACTCTCTCCACTGGAGCTCCATTGATGACAACGGGCTTGTAGTCTCGCTGCAGACTCCTTCTGAAGTCCACCACATTTACATTTACATTTACATTTACGGCATTTGGCTGACCACCAGCTCTGTGGTCTTGAAGACGTTCAGCTGGAGGTGATTGTCCTGACACCAAGATACCAGGTTCTTCACCTCGTCCATGTAGGCCGTCTCATCATTGTTGGTAGTGAGGCCCAACACGACTGTGTCATCAGCAAACTTCACAATGGTTTTAGAGCCATGAGTGGCCACACACCTACTCACACTCACCACCTGAGATCTACCAGTGGGGAAGTCCAGCACCCAGCACACACACAGCTGTTAAGTCCTAGATCCCTCAGCTTTGTGAACAGTCTACCTGGCGCTATTATGTTGAATGCTGAACTGTAGTCTACAAACAGCAATCTCACATAGTTACCCTGTTTCTTGTCCACGTGGCTGAGAGTGGTGTACAGGACATGGGAGATGGCATCCTCCCATGGGGCAGTTGGTGGCCTAGTGGTTAGGGCATTTGCCCTATGATCAGGAAGTCGTGGATTTGATTCCCAAGACCACTAGGCACCTCTTGTCACGGACGCGTCCTATCTGAGGTGAGTAGGGACACAAGCACCAGCGCAGACTTCCATATGTGAATCAGGGATAGCGTTTATTGACTCAAAAACAGGTTACAACAGAAAACAGGCACGATGGCCCAACCTAAGTAGGAAAGGGGGCAGGAACTCGCAATACATACATATGTGAGGGTATGCTGGCATAACTGAACATAGGATAGGGACTAGTATAAATACAGAGATGACAGATCTACGAACCAATAGGGACACTATTGTGTCCTATTAATCAGTACAGGTGAGGTGAGGCGATCAGGAGGTGACTATATACAGGTGGAACAGAACAAGCAATACAGTTCATGAGTAGAAGTGACCCCAGGTGGTCGTAGGCGGAAATCAGGTGGAGTTCATGCGGCTCGTGAGCTTTTGGCAACCTCTGGTGGTCGCAGGCAGGTACTGGTCCCGGTTCCGGTGGTCACCGACTGAACCTGTGACACCTCTGAGGTCCCCTGAGCAAGGTACCGTCCCCACACTCTGCTCCCCGGGCGCTGTGTTCATAACTGCCCCCTGCTTCACTTGGAGAATGGGTTAAATGCAGAGGAAGAATTTCATGCTGTTCACACTGTGTGCTGTGGTGTGTTCACCAGATTGTTACTTTCATCCTCTGTGGATCAACAATATTCGTGCATCCTTTCCTGCTGCCTGCCATGCAGAGACCAGACCACGCTGTCCTGTTTCATACCTATTGAGTTTAATTGTAAAGTTTCAGAACTGAATTGGAGTTTCTCAGAATGAATCCATTTTCTCCTGAATAGAAAACTTTTTTGTCTCAAAAAAGACAGATGTGCAGTGACTCCTTCATGGTCATCTTTTTTATTGTAATACATTGTTGATCGAATTATGTCTTTTTTGTCTTTTCAACAGAATTTGTCACAGTTTTGGGTGACAAACTAGTGAATGCCGGGGATGAGATCGTTCTCTCCTGTGAAGTAAACACCAAACGTTTCAAAGCAACCTGGAAGAAGAATGATGAAAGGTTGAACTGTGTGTCTGGAAAGCACCATATTAAACAAGATCTTAAACTCTACTCCCTGGAAATCCAAAACGCTGAGGAGAGTGATGAAGCTATCTATACCCTAAAGGTGTCCAACCATCGGTGGAGCGCCTCCTGCTCTGCTATGGTCACTGTGGGTAAGGGTTCTTAGTGACCAGAGAATTAATTGAACCTGCCAGTTCCTCTGAGATCCACGAGGTCACAGAACTGAAGTTCTCTAACTTATAGTTAAAAGACAAGAAAGAAAGCAAATATCTTCATGAACATGAGCACAGATATTCTCCAGACATGCAGTGGAAGGAGAACACCAGCAGTGCTGGAGACATGCTGCCCTGCGTTCCACACAATCCTTCACCTGCATATCTGGAGGATATCTGTGCTCATGTTCATGAATGTAGGAAAAGATATTAACTGGTTTGGAGAATCGAAAACATACACACTGCCTCTGAAGTTCTCCAGTTTTGGAATCACATCTGATCTGATGTTGAACTGACCTGACATTATTGTTACCAACATAAATTACAAACAAGTTATTTATTAATTGAGCTGTTTGATGCCGGATGGTGTTGTTCTGCTCTTCTAGTAGGATCTGTTCTAAGCAGGTTTAAGTTTCTGTTTTAAAACTGAAGGTGTGTGTGTGTGTGTGTGTGTGTGTGTGTGTGTGTGTGTGTGTGTGTGTGTGTGTGTGTGTGTGTGTGT
>JBBJLR010024192.1:0-12976 GCA_037577145.1 Brachypetersius gabonensis
GTGTGTGTGTGTGTGTGTGTGTGTGTGTGTGTGTGTGTGTGTGTGTGTGTGTGTGTGTGTGTGTGTGTGTTTGGGAAGCAGAACACTCGAACAGAGATCTGTTCTGCTTGATCTAGTTAATGAATAGCAAGCAGTATCTCAAGGATTTTAGAGCCTAGCAGGTTCCTGGAAAATATATGATATGATACGATATATGACATTATATGATATGATATTATTTAATTTACTTAGGAACAGTGCACAAAGATTTATGTGCCAGTGTTAACCCTCTGATGTTATTAATACAGACACATGTCTTCAAGAAATTCAATATAAAACTGCAATCACCTACTTTTCTGACATTTTAATATAGGACTAAAGGAATTTTCTCTAATGTGGCTGAAAGTATTTATCATAGCACTAACTTTGATGACACCTCATGAATAAATGTTTAGCAGTGTGTTCCAATGTGGGTGAATTAATCTCTGTAGGTCACCCTGAGAATACACACATACGCTACCATACATTTTTTTATTCAGTTTCATTTTCTTGCCACTAGCTTTTCAGCTGTTGTCTCTTAGAGCCACTTCTTTCCTCCAGCCCTTTTGCTATTCAGGTGTCCAGCATAGCAGTTCTTTCTCAGCTTCTCTCTTTGCCTCCAGCATTCCTGAGATTCTTTGACAGATCCTCTAGTCGCCTGTAGTGAACTTGCAATGTTCACTCAGGTCCTCCTCTGTCCTCCAGTTCACTTGTGGTTCTCTTTGAGATCTTCCTTTTGCCTCAGATGCACTGGCAAGGCTCTCTTATGTTCTTAGGAGCTTCTTGCCTCTGGCTCACTTGCAGCTCTCTCACAGGTCCTCTTCTTCATGTCCTCAGGGACTCTTCTTGCCCTGAGACCACTTACAGCTCTCTCTTGTCCTCTTAATCATAATTCTTATATATAAACTATAGATATGTAGTTGCGGTACAGCTTTGGTGGTAGTACTGATTAGTACAAGTAGTACTAAATCTTCTGTATAACAGTGGAATCTCAGGACATGTCTGAACAAAAGAAAACATTTTAGTACTGTCAGGAGTGCAAAATGGTAAGTTTCTCCAAATAATTTGGACCGTTATAAAAATTTAACGGTGTAAAGGTTAATATGTGTGTGTGTGTGTGTGTGTGTGTGTGTGTGTGTGTGTGTGTGTGTGTGTGTGTGTGTGTGTATGAAAATGAGAGGACCAAGAACTGATCCTTGAGGAACACCATGCATGGCTGGTGCTGCAGAGGATTTATGTTTATAAGTGCATATTAAATGGGATTCATGAGAAAGATACGATGCCAGAAAGTGAAAAGGTGGGATGGAGGAATGTCATGATTAACTGTATTAAAAGCTTACGTCAGCAGTGAGGAACGAATCATGCATAACCCTTGCAAAGGTACTGTCTTTTTGGCTCGATCCACCTCCAATTCTCATTCCTTTTTTTATTTCATACTTAAATGCAGCTTACTTAGGTTGTCTTGTCTCAAATCTGTCTGTAGTCAGGGGAGGCTGCGTTAGTTCCGTGTTTCTGTTCATATGAGTGATGTGTGCTCTCTAGTGAGGGCTTGCTTTGCTAGATGCCAGACATGTGCTCATTATAGTTTACGAGTTGAAGATATTTTGGTGACAAAACATGATTTCTTTTTTCACACGGAATGAGCTTACGTCTCAACAGAAACAGCTCTGACAGACAGACTCATGTGAGACCATTGCAGTTTTCTCCGTTACGCAGCCTCCCAGGATGGTGTAGAACCAACCCGTGCCAGTAGGGGGCGCTTTTACCACATATATTTCTGATTCACGGCAACAATTCCCAGTGCGCTGCCGATTGTCCTTCCCATTTAGGGAATTAAATACAGTAATATACTCTTTTGCTGCAGTTATAAGGGGGCATGAGCAAGAAGCCGATTTTTCACTGCCTTTCACCCCTTTCAGACTGAGTGATCCAGGACAGGACAGTAATGCTTCTGTTACATTGCTGCAGTTCCGGTTGAAAGGGATTCTAGCACTCTTTCATGATGCTCCTCCTGCCTGAATTTGTTAACACTCAGTGTGTTTCCCTCAAGTACAATATATCTTTGGCTTTTGGTGAACTAAGAAAGTAGTAAAAAATTTGTTAAAACTATGTAACAGCTATGAACACAACTCATGTGGTTAAACAAACCATGTAAACCCTGTCAGTTATGGCTTGTGGTAATGTAAGCATGCTGTACATTTTTATTTTTCAAATTCTCAATCATAGAAGTGCAGAAGTGCTGTGGTAAAAGACTCTACACATTGCATTATAATGTGAATTTGAAACAGTTGATGCTGTGAGTCTTGTACTTCAGAATGAACAATTTTAAGCCTGCTGAAATGTAACTGTATGTTAATATATTTAATGATTACTTTTAGTCACTGAGTTGCACGTGAACGGTTTTGCAAAATGAAAGTAAGACCTCTTCACTTGTAAGGCTGAAACAAATATGAGTATTTAGAATCAGAGGAAAGACCAGGAATCCCCGGCATAAATCTGCTGGGTTCTCACGGTGCCCGTTTGGTAATGCAATACTATACTGGCAACTTAGCTGAAGCTACAGGAGCCAGCATTTCTGCTGCCAAACCACTGCAGACCTTTACACACCTCTGATTACAAATAACAACCAAATACCACAAAACCAGAGCAGATCTCCTTGCCACTGCTTTCTGAGACTTTCCAAAAAAAATGTTCTAGTGTGTTTGTATTTTTATTTACTTTCTCCTGACACTCATCAGATTACAGCTACTCCTCAACTCCTCAAGCATATGCAGTAATTCAGTGTGGCTCAATGATACGGTTCTGGCAGATTAAGTGCAGGATGTCAGCCTGAATGACACAGAGCGAGACCAGAGGAGCAGACAGACGCGTCAGAATGTATAAGTGTGTATAACTGTATAACAGCTTTAAGATGGATCAAATTTGAGGGTGCAAAAACTCAGCACAGCCACACATCATTCAGAACAGGCATCCGCAAGCTTCTGTACGCCATAAACACACTCCACATGTCAGTGATGGCTCTTGATATAGCAACAGTTGGGTAAATGGTTGTATGTCATCGCTATTGAGCGGAACCCTTGTATCTCCACATTACGTTTCGTAAATCAATACTTTTTCTGACCCTTTTATGAAATTTACAAATATTTAATGAATGAAAAGTATTAGAAGGAGGCTTGAGACATGTGGGAGTGGAGAAGAGAACAGGCCAACTTAAGTAGCTTTGTGTGTAGTTTAGTCTAGTATTTGCTATAGCTAATACATAGCTAATACTGTCCTTAGTAGCTTGTTCATAGCTTGTAATATTTTCCAACAATTTTGCATCTGAGCACAAACATAGCTGCAATAAACCGATGATAGTGATAGCAAGCTAATGATAACAATGTTTCAGATGAACCCCTCTCCAATCAACGATGAACAAAGCATGTCTTTACATTTGCTGGTCATAAAATCCATTGTTAACTGCTTAGTATGCCATACAGCAGGGAATAAGTAAACAAATCTGCTTAACAAGTTGACACGATCTGAAAAATGTGTGATTGCACAATACTACATACAATACAGTTTGTTGGTCGTATATTTATCCATGTGTGTTTGTGTGTTTTTGTGTATGTACTGTATATATTGGGGATGCAAGGATTTTTTTTTTGGCCAAAACCAAAACACAGAAAGAAATGATCATAACAGTTTTTTTATTATTGCCGTAGTGGCTGGGTCTGTGTCTACTTGCAATTGCATGAATTAATATTCATGGTTCAAAGAATAAATCTGTTACAAACTACAAAAATATTTATTTATCATTCAAACAATGCACAATATAAAATAAAAATTGAAATAAAATATTTTACTTGGTCTCACTCATGAATAGCCTAAAAGCAAATAGCTGAATTATTATACAATTCAATACTTTTTCTCATAAAACTAGTGAATTTATTTTAATTTTCTGAATGAAGTGCATGAACAAAGTGCATTCAGAACAATAGTGTATTAAAACAAAAATAGTGTATTAAAACAAAGACTGGCAGCCCATATATTAACTGGAATCCCTTTTTTGCCTTTTCAAAAACACAGACGGAGTGGGAGTGCTCGAAGGGTCTGGCTTGTTCTCTGATTCATATGCTGCATGGCGATGGTGTTTTTGGATGCTCTCACTCTAGAAATTTAGGCATTGCTCACTTTACAACTGGCTTTCCGTGTGTCTTTCTTAGATACATAGAAATACGCCCACACAGCAGACATGTTGACTCTAATACAATCCGGCGTGAGCTGGTTGCAGTTGTTGCTTGTGCCATCACTGTTTTGGTCGTGCTAAAAATGTTCGGCCGAAAACTTTTGGTGGCTGAATATTTAGTGCATTCCTAGTGTGTAAATACAAATGTACTGTACATATACATCATATTATTTTTGGACTGATACATATATCTTCATATTGTTATATTTGTCATTTGTTATTTTGCACTCTTTGTTCTTGCCAATGTCACTCATATTTCTTTTCTTATCCTCTTTGCGAAGTTGTAAACACAAATCATGATGCTATCGGCTAGTTTTCTAACAACGCTGCCTTTTAAATAATCATTTTAAACTGATTGTGTGATGTTTACATTTACTTTACTGGGTACATCTACCTTGTTTCTACACTCATTGTCCATCTTATCAGCACGACTTACCATATAGAAGCCCTTTTACATGTTTACAGTTTACACACTGTAGTCTATCTCTGCATCTTTACATTGTTCATAAGCAGGTGTTTGTTTGCTAGATCATTCTCCACATTGCAGATAATAGTGGAATGTAATTGTGTTTGCTGCACAGAGTGGATTAGACACAACAGTGACCACTACTTTAAGATGCACCCACAGTTTATGTAACTTCTGTAGAAAAGGTTTGCCAAAAGAAGTGAACACTTTAAAACAGCAACAAATGAGCCTAAGGTCATCGTTCCAGTGCCAGGTGTTTATTAGAGAGGTTTAAAATCCCCCAGCCCTGGAGCAAGGTACTGCCCCCACTAGAGCATTAATGACTCCAGATTTTTTCAAGTTTACTTATCCGTCAACAAAGTTGACGTCAAGTTGCCTAGTCGTTTGATGATGTCATCACACATGCAGCTGAGAAACACAGGCGTCCAACATTGAGCAACTTTTATGTAAGTTCTTTGTAACAATTAACAGTCAACATGACAATTAAACACAACAAAAGCTAATGCCTTGAATTTTCGGGCAAATTTAAGTGAACAATAGAAAGAGGGAACTTTTTAAACCGTGACACTACTCAGACTGGACAAGATTCTGCAGTGCTAGCGTTAGCCATGTCAGCTGTTTCAGTTGCAGAACGCCGGTACTGTTACTGTACTTTAACACTGACTTGCAGGTTGTGCAGGTCTCCATGCTGTTTGTGTGTCTAGAGTGAAGTATTTCCACACATGTGATGTGTGTCTGTCTTCTCTGCCATGTTTTTCGTCTTGTTGTGGTCTTGTGTTTAGATTCCCCTCGCACCAACGTTACCGCCCTTTTTATGAAAGGATTATAATAATTGGTTAAACCAAGGAACGCATGCAAGTGTAAGCCAATCAGAGGCATAGATTGCATTGTGTACACAAGCACGCGCACAGAGAGAAGAAAAAACACAGGTCTAGTCACTTCTCTCGGGGGCGTCGACTTGTGCCTCTGAATTGACTAGTCGACTTTTGTGTTGATGCCCCAGTCACACTGCTCCCCGAGCGCTGTGTTCCTGGCTGCCCGCTGCTTCACTTGGTGAATGGGTTAAATGCAGAGGAAGAATTTTATGTTGTTCACACTGTGTGCTGTGGTGTGTTCCTGAATGACAGAATGGTCACTTAACACTTCACTTTACTGGAACTATGTTCCCTGGAGTGTACCTTTGGGATGAAGTTTGTGATCCAGAACTGATCATCTAACATCAGTATTGACCTCAGCAATGCTCATGTGGCTAAATGCAGTCTATCCTCATGCCTTTGTTCTAACATCAAGAGTAAAGCCTTCCCTGTGACATATACACTGTGCACTGCTGCCATACGCAGAGAGAAAAATACAAGTACCCTTAATTTAAGAGGAAATAGGACTTTTAGACACCCAGTGTGGATTTATGTCTCTCTGAGTCAGGTATTAATATTACAAATGTGACCACTATTTTATTTATACATCTGTATGATATATGTGTCATCAACAACTTCTGCTTTATCCAGACAGAGTGGAAAAAATTGGTGTCTGCATTACTCTGTTCAAGGAGAAACTATTGAGTGTGATGAGTGTGATGAGAGCCTGAAGAATCTCTGGTATGTTGTAACCTATTTCTTTATTGATTTTGATATAATTAGAAAAAAATGAGGGATTGTTATGGCATTTCGAACATGAGAGCATTCCTTTAAGTTGCATGTCTGAGCAGCCTGAGTTGCTAAAAGTGTTGTCCTCTTACTGTCCAAGCCGTCTCACATGCATTCTGCTGGAAATATTTCTTCTTTAATCGGAATCTGCTTGAAGGTCAGCAGGCTTCTCTTCACGGCCGAGGTATTCCGCTTCCGCAAGGATGAAAATGAAAGGGTCCATAACCCACAACCTCTTGGATAAATGTTCTCCAAACGCCAGTGAAAAGGGATTTAAATTCTTCATGGAGAAAAGGAAAACTTTCTGGGTATAAACGCACCCACTAGACTGTTTTATCAGCAGAAGGAAACTGTAGTAGCTTGACACTTTTCCAACTTTGCGGTCCAGTTTGCACACGAGTCTTTACATTGCAAGTTGGATTTAGAGTCCTGCACCCAGTTATTTGTTTCATTTGTAGTGAGAGGAAATTTTAACAATGTATGTTACATTGAATCTAATTCACCCGCTTTCTGGCTTTACCCCAAATGTGGCTTGCTTCTTTATTTTGGAGCTACAAGCCAGGTGTGGCTAACAAATGGTGAAACCAATTAGTGTTCCACAAATTAGGAGCCTGTTTGCACTATTATGCATTTTTGGTGATTTGATCACCTGAGATATCACTTGACTGCAAGACAACCCAGGTGTAAACATGCCCATTATACACTGTGACCTGAATATGAAGACACCATATTCAAAGGTGTTCAGAAATGGATCTTGACCACATTCAACAAATAAATCAAAATACTGCATTCTCTATATCCTCAAAGCTATATATAAACATACTGCCTAATATAGTGTATGTCCCCATGTGTCACACAAACAGCTCTGACTCATCAAGGCATGGACTCCACAAGACCTTTGAAGGTCTGATTGATTGAGATATGGAGAATTTAAAGGCCACATTATCTCCTTAAACTCTTTGTCATGTTCCTCAAATCACTCCTGAACTATTTTTGTAGTGTACAGGGCACATCATCCTGCTGAAACAGACCACTGCTATTAGAGGCTGCCGTTGCCACAAAGGGGTGTATGTATGTGGTACGTGTCAAACTAAAGCAGGGCCGTGCACAGACCTTTTGAGGGGCATGTGCAGAAACTGAAAAAAGAGCACCCCCCCTACCCCTCCATGAACTCCTCCACCACCAAAAAAATAACATACAATAACATTCTTATATTATATTTAATTAGTATTAATAACTTTTATACAGATAATATAATAATACATTTTATTTGAAGGCGCCTTTCTGGCAAACAAGGACACCATACAATAAAACAAGTGCTACAAACCATAAAGAAAAAGTAAAATAATAATAATAATAATAATAATAATAATAATAATAATAATAATAATAATAATAATAGACAAGAAAATAAATAAGAATCAGAGCGAGAAACAGAACAGATGGGTTTTGAGTGTGGATTTAAAGTCTAATAGTGAATTGATGTTTCTGAGGTCAGGTGGTATATACATATAGAGGGTATCTTTAAAACTAATTACAACAACACTCTTCTGTGAGCCATGCGTTTGAAGATGTTGAAGATGTTATGTTTAATTTCTGAATTATATTTTACGATAGCTTGGCATTATACAGTGCAAATACACCTGGCCTTCTAGTAAAGCTAGCTTTACCAATTTGCCTCCTGTGTGGTTGTCTGTGTATTATTTGTCCTGATGTCTTTGTGAATTGGTTGTGTACTCTCTCTTATTTATTTAATTCATTTATGTTCATTTTCTTTTTTTCTTTGCTTTGCATACATGCAGATTACATTCTACATGATAAAATATGTAGAATGCAGAGTGATCTGATGATTCTCTTTCTCGTTTCTCTGTAACGTTTTTTTTTATTTAATACAACATTATTACGGTAGTAAACCATGTTTTTACAGTAGTAAACCAAGACGAGCGAGGAGTATACAATACTAGATATTTTTTAAAAATCTAGCCAGCAAACACATGCATAATATAATAGCATCGTAAACTTTAACCTACCATGCTGTGTGACCATATGCTATATAATATGATGAAAAGTGAATAAATTCAATTCAATTCAGTTTTATTTTTATTTTGTTTTATTTAAATTGCATCATTTAATTTACATGCATCAGCACATTCAGCAGATAGCCATAAAATAAAAAAACAGAAATTTCTTATAATATATTTGACCTAGCTGACAAGGATCACTCGGTTGCTTTGTGTCAAACTCAAATGCAGTTATGACGCGGGTTTTTGACCAGAGAATGTGTGCAATTTGTCCATCATTAAAACGATGACATCACATTACGTCATCACACCGGTGTGGTGATGCATTATATGAACCTTTATAGACATACTAGTGTTTATTTCATAAAGACAACGTAGCAGTTATTCAAGCAACAAGATATTTTACCGTTACAAGACGAAGACGTTCATCTGCTTCTGCTCTCTGACTCTGACTGATGTGCTGAAACGTAAGCTCGCGGCGCTCAGGGGGCGGAGTTGTGAAGTTTGAATGACAGTTTGAGCGGTTCTAAGAGATACGCTTTTTAATGCCTTTAATTGGTTAAATATTTGTTATAAAGACAAACAGACGTAAAAGGTTACCAATAGCATTGATTTATTAAAAAAAAAAAAAAAACTCCCCAGAAAAAGGGACACTTTCGAGTGTAATTATAAAAAAGGGCATGTGCTCTGCACAGCGGTGCATGTGCCTGAACTAAAGTCTACATGAATGCCAGGATCCAAGACCAGGCCACTTTCAGTCGTTGCTGTGTGATCCAGTTCTGATGCTCAGATGCCCATTTTAGGCATTTTCAGCATTGTACACTCTGCGCACTCTGCGCACTCTGACCAGTCTGCTGCAGCCCATTATGAAGCAGTCTGATTTCACATGTTTCTGGTGTAAACATGTGAAATCAGACCGCTTCATAATGGGCTTTAACTTTGCTAGCAATTTGTACTGCAGTAGCTCTTCTGTGGGTAACCTTTGCTATCAGTACATCAGGACACCCATGACCTTTTTACCAGCTCACCGGCTGTCCTTCCATGGACCTCTGTTGGTAGGTACTAACCACTGCACATTGGGAACACCCCACTGAGATGCTCTGATCCAGTCTTCTAGCTCCCCTTTGGGTCCTTGTCAGTGCTTCCAGTACATCAACTTCAAGAACTGACTGTTCACTTGCTGCATGAAAAAAATAAACTACACAGACTGTACAGATCACTGAAACTAGTAAACGAAATAAAGAAGCGGGAAAAACAATATTTGACACAGACAGGCAAAAGTAAAAAGCCAGGGAAAGTGAAACCCCACGGATGTCTGACAAAAATGTGAGAAAACCTAGATGGGTATAAATACACAGATTAACTGGGAATGTCTGTAATGGGTAGTAGTTACAGATGCACATGTGATAAATATCAGGGCTGGCCAGGGGCAGAGCCCAAGACCAAAACAAAATCAAATGTACACATAAACAGAGACAAGGCATGAGAGGAGAGCACAAAAAACTCTTTCAGGGGATGAGAGACAGGAGCAAGACATGACAGGGTGAGACTGTTACAATATTATTCAATTTACTTGTCAGTGTTTTTAATGTTGTAGTGTGTTTAGACACAAAGACAACGCATTTATGTGAAAAGTGTACACAGGATCCAGCTACTGTATTTACTGATATGATCTAGAACGGGGTCAGCAACCTTTAACACTCAAATAGCCATTTGGAATATGTTTCCACAAAAGAGAAATCACCGGGAGCCGCAAATCCTTTTTGACATCTAAAATGAAGATAACACTGCACATATTGTTTTTTACTTTTATGCTGTGTATAAAAAAGGGACTAGTGTGTTGCTTGTGAAATTTTATTTATTTAAAGAAAATATTTTGAACATTTAAAACACAAAAAGTTTAACACCTTGTATTTGAAAGTTACAAGATCACAACATTGACAAATTTCAAACTACAAATAAAAAAACAATGAATAAAAATAAAATACACTTAACACCTAGAACGGCTGACAGCATCAATTGATGTAATTTCATCAGAATCAGAATCGCATCTTTTGGCCTATTTGAGCAGAAAGAATGTTCTGTAAGAGACATATGGGTTTTAGATATTGTAGTTGTTGTTTTATACTGTTGTGCTTGAGAGACACCATCGAACTGAATCAAATTCCTTGTATGTGTCGCTCACATACTTGGTGATTCTAATTCAGATTTTGATTCGGATTCGGATTCTGAAATAACGACTAGCGCTGTACGACGGGCTCTGGGTCCAAATTCCACCGGACACTTGCTGCTGGCTGCAGCTTGAGTGGATGTATGCCGGCAGACTGCACGAATAAACCTGAACTTACTGCAGCAGTGTCGTATCAGGAAGCATATTGTGCGAAAGCTATAGCCAGTTAGCTGTCGTTCTAGCATTAAATTATTATTTATTTTCCAAAGCCACAGGGAGCCAGCAGCTCCAGATCGAGGGTTGCCGACCCCTGATTTAGAATGAAAATCCATTCTTATTCTATCCATTTTAAGCATGGGCTCAACGTTAGCTACTATTGTGGAGTTAGACATGCCTGACAGAATCGTGGTATTTCTGTGACTTTTCCTGGTATTTCTTCTGTGTCTAACATTGAACCCTGTAAATTCCATTAAGCTGGAATTCAGAGCCATAACAAACACATTATCGAACTAGGCTGTGTCGTTGTAGCTAATCAAAACTAAGCATGTCTAAAAGAACAGTAAATTAGCCAGCATGTTAACATTAGCTCAATTTCACAACAAAAATCAACCTTTTACGCGAATAAAAAATGCATATTGTGAAATTGTGAGTTGAGGACATACTACAAATACAACTGAAAACTGAACTCCCTGTCTCCTAAATCACCAGTGCCTGACCTTTGCTGCAGATTCTAAATCCATACTGTCCCCTCCCCTCATCCCTCAGCCTCTCTATCTGACATTATAAAGCAGGACATCAACATGCTTCAGAACACAAAAGGTAGAGAAAGCCCCAAATCCAATCTCACCATCCCCCTAGAGCACTGCTGTGTTCACAGACAGCTTCACTCACAGTTCATATCTAGTGAATGGAAATATAATCTCAGTAGCCAGGAGTGTGGAGAATATGTGCTTATTGAGACAGCTGAAGAAATTAAACCTGTCATAGGTCCTGATGATTGATTTCTACACATGGTTTGGTATCTGTAGTTCACAAGAAATTACATGCATTTGTGAGGTTCTGGTGTTGTGGGCTTCCTATCTTTCAGTGATGAGCACAAAAGCAACCCTTATAGATATTGCTGAACCCATATTTGTTATTCGCCAATACAAAGTAGTCACTAAGCCAATTCACGGAAAACATACATTATAATTAATCTATTTTTCACACAGCCGGACTTTTCTGATCTGTTTAACATACTTGGAATAATAGATTATTCTAATAATGATTCGACTTTGAAAGATTTGTGAACAAAGCATGAAAGTTATGTGATGAATTAAGTCAAGAGCTTTTGTAGCAGATAGGAGCATTAATGCTTTGTTCAAAGGAAACTCTGACCTACAGTTTTTGATCTGGCTTCAGTTTTTAATCTGAAATGATAACGTGGATGTCTGGCTATGAGAATGAAGCAGTGATTCTGGTCCTGGCGGTGTTGTTCTGGTTGTGTAATGTCGGCTGTAGTCCTGCAGAAGCCATGCTGTTCCAGCTGTAGGTCAGGTCCCACTGGGCTGAGTCAGAACGTGGAGAAAAGCTTCCAAAGGCTTCCAAAAGCTACTAAAGATCAGAGTGGAATCCCAGAGGAAATAACACTGACAGAAACATCACACAGAGTGGTGTGGAGAACAAACCTGCTTCATATTAGCCCCTTATCTCCTGCATCCTGATTCATTCGTCCCATGTTTGAGGGAGAATAGAGTCCATTCACAGGGTTTATGATGACATTTCTGGGAAGAACAGGTTGTTTCTGGCAGAGTTTCTGGCTGCTTTATCCAGTTTAAGCAGAGGTGTAAGATTTGAGCATTTGACTCTCTATGACTGGATTGGTATAATAGTATAATATAAAAAATCCATTACGTATTAAGTCCAGTAGCCACGTATGTTGGGTGTAACATTATTAACTACCATTTACTTGTTAGCTACATTAGTTTCATAGCTCCAGTGCCCGATTAAAGAAGCAAACATAAGATATCAGACATGTCTTGACTGATCAACTATGTATAAGGGTGTAGGTGGACTTAAATTTGTGCCTAAAGTATTGTTTTAAGAATTTAGCAGAATTTGATCTTGCTTAGAACTGGTTGTCTATTCTTTATCCAAAAGTTATGAGCCGGCACACATGGAACCCTTACCTATTTTCTTGATGGTATAAAAACACATCTGCTATTGAATGAAGCAGTTTCTACCTTCCATTTCTCCACTGTCTTCATCCCTCCATCATTTATGACCTCACCGCATGTGGGAAAGAGAAAGAGCAGCAGCCGCTGCATGAATGAAGCACTTTGTTTCTGATGTGTAAAGGCACTGTGAGCTAACATTCCTTCACACACACACACACACACACACACACACACACACACACACACACACACACACACACACACACACACACAC
>JBBJLR010024212.1:0-12975 GCA_037577145.1 Brachypetersius gabonensis
TATATATAATTTATAGAGGACGTTGATTTAAGTATAGATTTACAGGTTTAAGAAACAGATGTGGACTACTTAAGCACTGATGTACGTAGCTCTGGATAAGAGCGTCTTGCTGAATGCTGCAAGTGTAAACATGGCTGGATGTGTTCAGTGTGGAAGAACTCGACTGGCCCACACAGAGCTCTGATCTCAGCCCCATCCTAAACGTTTGGGATGAACTGGAACGGAAATTGAGAGCCAGGTCTTTTCATCCAACATCGGTGCTTGACCTCATAAATGATTTAGGCCTACAGAACGAATGGGCACAAATTCCCACAGAAACTCCAAAATCTTGTGGGAAGCCTTTGAAGAAATGTGGAAGTTAGGGACCAACTTCATATTAAAGTACGTGCTTGAATGGAATGTCACTGAAGTCCCAGTTGATGCCGTCCCAATACTTTTGTTCACATAGTGTACGTAGGCGGTCATGTCTACTTATTTACAAGAAAGTGCTGCCATCTACTGGACAGCCTAAGCAAAAACTGTTCAGACTTTATACATTTGACACCTGCAAAACACAGTACGGTTATACTAGGCATATATAACGTAATATGATATAATAATACTGTTTTATTCTTGTTACAATTACCAACATTATATCCTACACTGGCTCAGGCTTTGTTATTGACATGTCCCTACCTTTCATTCATTTGCCATCAAGGTTTTACACCATTAAATTGATTTAATTTTACATCATTAAATTGATAATAAGCCTTGCCAAAAGACAAATCATAGAAGTCATAAAAAGTAATTCTGCTTCTATTATAAACATTTAAGCTTGTAAAACCCACCAAAACAATTATTTTCTTTGCAATAAGTGGAGAGAAAGTGGATATTGCAAAAGAATTTTTATTCTTTTCTTATCGTCCGTTCCCGTAAAAGTGCATTAGATTTTACAGTAAGCAAAATTCATATTTAAGACAGGATACACAGCCGTGCTACATTCACAATCATCATTTTGGACAGTGTGAGGCATGGGAGGAGACTTCTCATATGTATAAAAATTATTTATAGTCAGATGAAAATGGGAGGTCTTGGGCAAAGTTGTTCCTTCAGAGCAAGAGGTGTTGGTCAGAAGCAATTTATTTCTTAACCAGGCTAGCGAACTCTGTGGGGAGAGGAGAGAATGTTAGATATGAGGCTTAGGCCAGGCAAGACACATGAGGAACTCAAAGAAAATGGCAATGTTTCGAAGAAAAAAAACCCCACTTACCATCAACTCCAATCTTGCCGTCACCGTCAGAGTCTCCAGCCTTCAGGAAAGTCTTGGTCTCGGCGTCAGTCAGTGCCCTCGCGCCGGCCTTGAAGTTCTGCAGGAACAGCCTGAGAGGAGAGAGCCGAGTCAGCACTCAGCCTTGAGCTCCACGGAGTGTATTACTGACCTTCCTTTCCTTCTTTTTTGCTTGCTTTCTTGCTTGCTTTCTTTCTTTCTTTCTCGCTAGAAATCAGCCCTGACCTCAACAGCATATATTACTGCCCTTTTTCTTTCTTTCCTTCATTCTTACTTTCTTTCTTTCATTCTTTCTTTCTCTTTCTGTTTTTCTCTTTCTATCTCTCTCATTCCTCCCTGTCTCTACCACTCTCTCATTTCTTTATCTTTCTTTCTTTCTTTCTTTTCATTCATTCTATCTCTTCTTATTGATTTCTTTTTTTTTAATTTTCTTTCTTTTTTCCTTTTCTCCCTCTATTTCTTTTCTTTCTGTATCTCTGTCTCTTTTCTTTTCTTTTTGTTTCTTTTCTTTCTTCCGTTCTGAATCACTGTGTCAGTGTAGAAAAGTGAACTCTTACTTCAGCTCATCCTCCTCAATAAAGCCACTCTTGTCCTGATCAATGATGGCGAAAGCCTTTTTGACGTCATCAGCAGATTTGCCAGCCAGGCCGACCTTCTGGAAGAAGACCTTGTGGTCGAATGAGCCATCGGCTGAGAAACAAATCAAACAATAATAATAATCGTCATGGTCACCATAATTATCATGGTCACCATAATTATCATGGTCACCATCATAATAATAACAATAATATACTATTACTAATAATGTTATATTCTATTACTACTAATGATAATAATAATAATAATAGCTCCAGTTTAAAGATATTTGTGACTGGGATGCTCCAATATGAAGCTCTCGGTCCAGCTGTGATGTGAGGAAGCTGTAGTACCTTTGCATGCATCCAGGGCTGCAGTGATGTCAGCGTCGTTCAGGACACCGGCGAATGCCATCTTAAGCTGAAAGAGGAGAAATTTATAAATATACATAAATAATACATAATAGATAAGATGATATAAGATAATAAAAATAGGAAAAATATTAAAAAGGTGCATGAAATATAACAGAGGCATTTTCCTGTCGCTGAAGTCATCATCGCATGTTTCATGCTTCATATAATATTTTGACATCAGTGATGATGCCAAGTTCAGGTGCTCTGCAGAAATGCATATGCAGTATTAATGGGATCCACTTTCCAAATAAACTGCCCTTCTGAATTGCATTCCGTTTCACAATTTACTGCAATTCTGTCGTTTTGCAATTCATGCAGGGAGAACCACACAGTCTGATCCACGTGTACGGTATGACTTAATATCCCATGTGACGAGGTGGTCCTTTGACAATAAGTAAAAAAGAGAGAGAGAGAGATTGTGGTGGGGTAAGGAAGCCCCCCTCCCACTTCTTCTCCTGCTTCTCACCCTCCTCACATCCAAAATAAAGAATAAAGTCCAATGCGGATTCAGAAAAAGTGCATTTTCTTTTCTTGTCATTAATCTAATGGCTTGAATGGTGTAGAATTATTGTAGATCCCCATTCAAGGATGTCGGCTTGCTTTTTTCCCTGTCCTCTAAAAAATCTCAGCCAGGGTGCCTCTCTCTTTCTGAAGCTCAGGGTGGTGGTCCTCCGCCTCCTCCTCCTCTCTGTTTATGGGTGGGAAAACTCACCTCTTGTGTCTTTCCTGGGGAGGTGGGAAGATTCAGAAGACTCGAGCAAACTGCAGTGAAGCCGGGCCCGCTGCTCCCACCTTTATTTATACTCCCACCCGACCGAAATATGAGGGCATAATGTAACGGACACCCAATGAAACGGGGGCTGCCTGGGGCTCCGGGCTGTTCTATATTTATCTGCATTAACTGAAGATGCTTAAAAGGTGAGTTTGAAAAAAAAAAAGCTCCTGATATCCTGAATGCTAATAATACACGCTGCTGAGGCGGTGTAAACGACCACTGCTGCTGGAAAAAAAGGGGCTGATGTGGTGGAGAAGTGCATGTATGGATATCGAGCGGGGGTCCCAGCGCTTGGCACGAGCAGAGGACAGCTCTTCTTCTCCACAGCACCATCTTTACTCCAAATGAGTCTTTAGGCTTTATCTCGAAACTGTTTTGTAAAGGTAATGCTGTCCAGCTTTGCATTTAAAAGTAAAAAGCTTAATGTTAACAGCACAGTCTTCTTTGCTATTCTCGATTTAAGGAAACCGAGGCTACATGTGCATAATTAGACATAATTTGGAATCACTACATTGAGTTTAACATTGACAGTATTGTTAAGATCGTCCGTTTTTTGTGCAGAATGTGTGGCATAGTGAAAGTTTTCTTGTTGATGACAGTTTGAAACATTGATCCTTGCTTAAAAAAATTAAAAATGGGATCCATCCACCTTCAGTCTAATAATATTTATTATTATTGATTTAAATTATTGTTGATTGTATTATTATTATTGTTATTATTATTGATTTTTCTAAATTAATATATTGCACAAAACTATAGCGAACTGTATAGCGCAATTTGCCTTGGATTCAATGGCAAAACTGGCTTCTATCAGACAGTAGGGGGCAGCACTGTCCCACCTGAGCTGAAGATGGTAACAACTGAACTGTAGGCTGCTGCTGCTGCCTGTGCATTTTCTGGTCAAACCCCATTAGTGAACGTATTAGCTCTTTTTAGCATGAGAAGGTTTTCTTAATTTCACTCCAAGTTCTTTAGACATAAGATAAAGCATGCAATAAAAATGTCACTGGGCAATTAAGCGACCACTTTAAGCCAGCGGTTATGCCATTAGAATGATTACACTTATGTCTTTGCCACTGATGAACTCATGGCTAACGCTGTGCAGGTTTTTTTTTGGCCCCCTCTGCTTAAGTGCTATTCTGAGCATCCAGGAAGCCACCAGGGACTGTAATTGGGCATGTGAAAACTATCCATTGCAAATCCTTTCCAATGCACCCCAGTAAATCTCTGGGCCTTCCCTCTGCAGCTAGAGTGCCAAAAGTGGGCTCTTCCTTGTCAGAGCCCCCTTCTGCGGGTTTTTGTACAATAACAGGTGCCCCCTGGGAGCAGGTGGTACTTCTGCTTTTTTTCATGTGTGACTGTTAACCTGCCCACAGCCCTTGCACATGCATTAAAGTGAAGCCAGAAGTGGAAAAAAACAACTTATCAAAGACATGTTACACCAAAACTACATTTATTCCTTGTTTTTCACTCTTCCCTGGAAGTGCATACGAGACATTTGCACAAGCCAATGGGCTTGAAACAAAACATGTCCAAATAACATCAACAATACACTATAAGGACACCGTGTTCTATGTCAAGTAGATTGTCCGAAATCAGTTCAAAAATAAGATATAAAAAAATATGATCTTAGGTCAGCTGCGAGAAAGTTGGGAGCGGTAGCTTGAGTTCTGGTTCCATGAACTGAGATGGGTCTTGACCAGATGGAAATTTAAGCCTTTACAAGAGCAGCGAACTCTGTGAGATAGAATAGAAACTGCCATTAGTGAATTCTGTGAAAACCATTACCCCCCCTTTAGCTATTTTGTATGTGTATACAGCTCTGAAAAACAATTAGAGACCCCTGCAATTTATTTTCAAATCAGCATCTCTATGAGTATCTCCACTCCAGCACCTTTATGAGGGACTGATTAGTGATCACCTGAATCACGTCTTATCATCGTCTTATTTAATGAGGAAAAGTATAAAAACACTGCTGTAATCGACACTTTCCTCTCACAACGTGACCAGTTGGATGATAAAACATTACTTGAAGTACCTCAAAGGTCATTGTTGCCATTTTGTTTAAGAATGAACAAGAGATTTGTTTTCTTTTAATGATTCAAGTTCTGTAAACACTGTATCATTTTTCTTATTGTGATGTTTTGTCATTTCCTTTAAAATGCTGCTGTAAAGAACAATATTTTTATGTGGAAACGAGGAGCAATATTGACAGCAGTTCTTAAAAACTACGGCAAAGCGGTTCAGTTCAATTCTTGCACCTAAAAAAGATAAAACCTAAGAAACTGAACATTTTTACAGTGGTCTCTCTTTTTTTTTTTTCAGAGCTGTATTCAAACATCAAACATTGTGACTGCTGGCCATTAATATAATTATTGCTGGTCAGTGATAATGTTATTAAGCTACCTAATCTCTCCATGTTTAAGAATCATTCATTCAACAAGGAGGCCTGACTACGCCACTGTGTCACTGAGGTTTACTGTGTCATGTGAGTAGTGGGTCAGAGTGTATTGAGTTACCATCAACTCCGATCTTGCCGTCACCGTCGCTGTCACCAGCAGCAAGGAAAGCCTTGGTCTCTTTGTCAGTCAGTGCCCTGGCACCGCCCTTGAAGTTCTGCAGGAAAAGCCTGTAAAGCACAGATGTTTTTACTTGGCTGCACTCGCCACTCCATTGGCTCAGAAACATGCCAGTGGTTTGGGTAGAATTACAATGGGTGCTTATTTGATGCCAAGAACGTGCTCTTACTTCAGCTCCTCCTCCTCAATGAAGCCGCTGTTGTCCTGGTCAATGATGGCGAAGGCCTTCTTGACCTCATCGGCAGACTTGGCGGACAGGCCGACCTTAGCAAAGAAGGTCTTGTAGTTGAAGGACTCGGGATCTGTGGATGGAGATTATTGTGAGATTATTTACATAGTTACAAAAAATACGTCGTTTTATTCTAGACTTCTTTGTAAGATGTGTCTGAATCCTATTTCACAAATACAGCTGCTATTTAACACTCCACATCTCTTCTGATGTGTAATCTGGAAGGACATCTTACCCTTGCAGGCATCAAGAGCAGCGTTCACATCAGCATCAGCAAGAACTCCAGCAAAGGCCATTTTTTCTAATCTGGTCAAGCTGTGGAAACAACAGGCAGAAAGTTATTGTTACATCTTGCTCGAAGGAAATAAAACGGCAACAGTTAAACTGTTCATGTCTAAGACTTGTTTTTTTCTATGTAGCTATTCTATACAGTAATTAATTACAGTATTTATAAGCATTATAGCATTTCTTTGTAATAATTTTGCATGTGTCCTAGGTAACTGCCCTACAGATAGCTTTGGCTATCTGTAGTACATGAGTATATGAATACGCGTCGCTTCACGCATGCGTGATGAGGAGAACGCTCCATCAATTGGGATTGTGCAGAAGCGCTGTAGCCTTGTACATGCCGTTCTGTTCCTAGTGGCCTGAACACAGATCTATGGAAGGCCAATTCACATAAAACAAGCCGACACGGAGAGTTTAGGGTCCTCAGCTCGAGTGTTTTTCACTTGCGACAAGACTCCACAGCAAAATCTCCAGCATTGATGTAACACCGAAAGTGCTGAGGGCAGCCAGAGATGGACGCCATGTGACTTCAACACTGGAGATGTTGCCATGAGGTAGAGATAGCAGGCATGCTAACAGGGCCTTCCCCCCCACTTTCAATTTCGTTGAATCATCCTCATCTTCCTCAACGATCCAATCACAAGGCCCTCCGTTTCACCAGCTAAGCGCTGAACGCAGCACTGCGCATTCAGTAAGTCCAATCTGTTCTGCTTGGCCAGCGCTAATGTAGATGGACTCCTCAATCACTAAGACCATATTCCAAAGACGCTCCATCCGTGCCTTTAAAACAACTGCTGTGTGAGCAGCAGCATCCTAAATTCTGTGCAGGCCCAAAGACTCATTTTTTTCCGTTTTCGTTCTCTCTTATTTTTTCTCTCTCTGAAGGAAAGGAAGGCATCGTGCATCGTTCCACTCACCTTGCGCTCCTCCAAGGCGAGTGAAAAAGCAAAGGAGTAAGTCGAGGTGTGGCCCCGGGACCCTCTCTGGCTGTCTTATATACCCTCAACCCCTCATCATGCAGCAGTTTAGGCCTCAGTAATGGATACCACACACAGGCCTTGCGAATAGTTTCGAGTGAAAAAATGTGTCTAGTAGTCAGGTTAGCCTATTTTTAACACAACCCCCCCCACCCCACATGAACATGTGTGCGACATATAAACTCGCCCCTTTCCTTCCATAATATGATCTGCCATCCTTTCGCACCTAATCAGTCACATGATCCCACTCTGGAGCCTATTGCTTCGAACTGGAATCAGGTCTCCAGTTAAACTGCTGCAGAGGTTTAAGAACAGTTATCTTAAATTAATTAAATAATGTCAATAATTAATGACTCTTCTGTAATCATTAGTACTACCTTGAGATGTTCAGTTGGATTTAAACACCATCAAGCATTATGTTCCTGGGAAAGGAGATGATGATCATTTTTAAAGTTTAAACTATTTAAAAAATGTATTGATTTAGTTGTTTAGCTACTTTGTTTAGGTCTGGATTGCTTTTACTGGATGAAAGCAGCTCAGTTACTGGCCTGTACATTAGGACTTGCATTAAGAGGTGTAAATAAATCATTGACAAAATAGTCACAGATGACACAAGGGCATTCAATGTAAGTAAAATAAATAGTAAATAATAGTTTAGAAGCTGTCAAGACTAATTTTGTGACGTTGAGTAATTTTGTTTAGGCCTGGATTATGTTTCCATGAGAGAATTAAAATTGATAACAATAATAACCATAATCATCATAATGAAGTTTATGATGATGATTAATATTGTCATGCATTTTTGCATTAAGTTTGTTTTTACATTGGATTTAAGCTTGGTTTTGTGTCTGGGAGACAAATTTCAATACTGGCTAAACACCGAAGTTTAATTCCATGATACAATTGCAGTTGTGTTTAGAAGGACATGCTGAGTCCTTTGGTTGGTGGGAAAAACAGAAGCTGATCACTTACAAAGCAGTACTTTCAGTGTGAATAATTATAATTTGGGGGGAGTTAAGTTACTTGATTCTTGTAGTGCTGGTCAGGAAACCATTCTCTATTTACAGCCAATAGTCTGCTTCACGTCTGACTTCTGTGTGAGAGTACGTTTTAAGACACCTCCGATGTGGTTTCATATGACTGTCTGTGCCATAAATCGTGCACAACTGCCCCAGCACTCATCTGATTGTGACTCATTCCTGAAATTAAGCTGTGTGTACAACGTAAGTGGTGTCCTGAGAAGGCTTGAAGCCCACATGGAATGGTACTGCCCCTTCAGAATGCTCTGTACGGCATTTCTGTAAGACATAAGACTGTGTAGTGATCAAGTTAGAGGGGTGCTAACTTACCTCCCTCCATCCATTCGTCCATCCATCCATCCATCCATCATCCATCCATCCATCTATTTAATTAGCCATCTACTGTATATTTATCTAGTCCTAGTTATCTGTTATTTGTCTGTCTGTCTATCTATCTATAAATAGTTACAAATATTAATGTCTTGCCCGTCTAGATCTGTAGCCATTGCTACTCTCATATCAAAACCTCTATTTTTTATTTTTTAACCTTTGCCACCTTTTTACACTAAGCGAACATTTCATGATAAAAGGCCCTGTAAAAATGGTTCAAAATGACTGAGAATAAATTCTTTTCACATCTTCTTCCTATGAAGTTACAGTTTCTGAAATAGAAGGTTTTGTTAGGATGGTAACACTACACTAAAATGAACAACATCAAGCCTCAGAGATGAGAAAATCTATAGCACAGTGTTCATACATGAATCTCCTGAAGTGTAAATGATGACAGTTGAATTAAACATCCAACATTGGACCGTTCAGGGTCACTATCTATTTTAGCATGATTCAAACACAGCACTTTTCAGTTCTCCCACATGAGTAAACTTTATTTCATCAATTCGTTGGGTCTTTTTTGTTAGGATCATTTTTGTTAACCTTGGGACTGGTGGGAAAAGGACAGCAGGAAATTCCAGCTGGTCACCATCAGTCCACAAGACTGATCAATGTTTCAGTTCAGCAGTGAGCAGAATTCTGGGGGGAGGGGGGAACAAAAAAAAAAAAAGTGATTAGAGTATTGATCACAAATCAGACACTGCATATACTGCATATATGGATTTACATATTCATATATTTCACATTCATATTCAATTTGCCTACTAGACTTGAGGCTGGTTTGCTTACTTGCTCGGTTTACACTGTATGAACAAAAGTATTGGGACACAGCTGTTTGCCAGGGCTTGGGATAGGCTGCTTTACTTCCAGTGAAGAGAAATCTTAATGCCTCAGCATACCAAGACATTGTGCTTCTCTGTGGACACATTTTGGGGAAGAACATTTTCTATTCCAGTATGACTGTGCCTCAAGTGCACAAAGCAAGCTCCATAAAGAAAAGGTTGGATCAAACATCTTTGGGATGGAGATTGTGAGCCAGACCTTCTCATCCAACGTCAGTGTCTGACCTCATAAATGCTGCACAGAATGAATGGGCACTGAATCCCACAGAAACTCCAAAATCTTGTGGAAAGTCTTCCAAGAAGAGTGGAAGCCGTTATAGCTGCAAAACTGGTACCAACTTCATTTTAAAGTCTATATATTTGAATGCACAGTCATTGAAGTTTTTTCTCAATAATTCTTCTTTTTCTCAAGGTCAGTCTCAATAATTCTATCCATAAAGTGTATTTAAAGCTACTAGCGAGCTAGCTAGCTAATGTTAACTAACATTTAGCAACACTGCACAGCACTGCTGGTCTTCATGATAATGTGCATTCTGGGTGCATTCTATGGTAAGAATATACATTATCATAAGCTTGCCTATTTGCACTAATGTTTTTTTATCCAACATAAGTGTTATGACAATAGATATATGCTGTTTTCAGTTCTTATCAATGAAAAGACACACTTTATAAGCCCCTCATGTAAACATGTACATCTAGAAGCCAAGTAGGCTAAATTCTTTGATATTATGGCTCCATCACTGATATATCCGTATGATAGATACCAGACGACCCTGACCAACTTTCAGGATGCTAAAAACTTCTCAATAGAAGGAAATGCAGTGCTGGAAAACAATTGTAAAATTCGTTATAGAATGTTATTTAAGGGTCAAAATGACACCCTCTCCTCAGCCCCTGATACTGGTAGATTTCAGTCATACCCCTGGAAAACAGTGCATGTTTCTGCTGCTGCACTGTTACCTTTTTCAATCATTCAAATACTGTTTACATGTGCCTAACAAAATACTTAAAATGCTAAAATGCCTTAAGACATTACTTACATTATATCAAGGATGTATGATGTGCATTTGTAACCATACAAATTACTTAAAAGTCAAGTATTGTTTGCATTTGCTTAATAACAAAACAACAACATAATGGCATTACTGACACTGTGTTAGGGATGCGTTATGTGTATTTCTAACAATACAAAATACTTAAAAGTCTCTAAGCCACTAAAATCTGAACAGAGACAATGCTCTTAAATCAGTCTGAAACTCAGCCTCACAGGAAGCAGAGGTCAGTGGAGTCGGCCTGTCTCTCCAGCCAGTTTGTCGGTAGGTTTTAGCGTTAGTAAACTGCTCTAATTCCCTGGGGGTGCAGTGCTGGGGGAATGCCTGCAAATTTCCAAGGGACTGCAGTCTCAGTCTGTCCCTCATTAGAGGCCGTCTCTCTAATGATGTTTTGCCATTAGGATAAATCATGTAAGTCCTTGACCCCAGAACAATTAGATTTGATTGTAATTATTTGGGAAATAAATGCAGCAAATGTTAAATGTATACCACGGTTTTTGACATTAGATATGATTCAGCATTGTTTAACTATAAAAAATACACATATATGCTTGCAGGATGTAGTGCATATGTAGTGTGGTTTACATTAAAAAGTAGCATGATTGGAGCCTTGATGTATCATTATCCATTAACATTCTAAAACTGATGCACCTTTCAGCTGAGACTATACAATAATACATTATTACAGCCCTGTTTACCATCCATGCCGATTTTGCCATCTCCGTCACAGTCTCCAGCCTCTAGAAATGCTTTGGTCTCGGAGTCGGTCAGCTTTCGGGCGCTGGTGACAAAGTTCTGGAGAAACAGTCTGGAGAGGCAGTGATGGAAAATAGAAATGGTTCACTTAGTGTAAAAATGAACTGAATTTTTATTCCACTAACTTAACAAGTACCTCACTATTTGTCAACTGAAGCACAGTAAGTTACCATAGATTAGAATTTCTACTTGAGTACTGAAAGAAAGATCTGTTAACTTTTATAATAGAAACCAAAGGATGGTTGCTTCCACTCCTGCCCATTCTGTTGTAAGTTTGTTTCAAATCAACAGGTTTTCTACTCTTTTACAACAGTTTTATCAAATTATTTTAATTAGCTAAACTGTGACATACTCTATTAGAGCATTGGAAAGTGACACCCAAACATCAGTTGTATTGCAGTCATATAAAAAACTTTGTATCTCAAAATCTGTAGATTTCTGGGAATCTGTTGATAAATAACATTTGGCTTTCTTGAGGGTATTTCCAAAATAGCAAGTCTTACTTGAGTTCATCCTCTTCAATAAATCCACTCTTGTCTTGGTCAAGGACTTTGAACACTTCCTGGCCCTCCGTGTTTGTCTTGCCCAGCAGCCCCACTTGTTCAAAGAAAGGCTTGACTGCAAAAGTGCCTGGAGCTGCAGAAGCAACAGAGGTGACCGAATATACAGAGGTGAGTCGTTATAGCCTACTGACCGCCACTTCAACTGCATTCACCTAAGAAATGACTTAAAGCAGTGTATAACAAACTTGTTTTCTCTTTTCTGGATGCTGGTTTAAGCCCTGCTGGCCCAAATTATCCACCACTGGTGCGTTTACACACTCACTTCAGTCCAACACAGCCTTGTTTATTGGTTAATAGGCTGAATGTGTAAGTCAGCAAAAACTCTAGAGCCTCCAGAACCAGGAGTGGAAAACAGCAAACTATACTAAAGGAATACTCCAGCATTTTAAAACAATTCACTATCGGTCATGATTGTATAAAATGCTCAAACATGCATTTCTCTATAGTAAATGAATAAAAACTCATTGGTTTGTTGAAGAAGGAGTAGAAGGCAACTACATTATACAAGTGACAGATGGAGATTTTTAAAATATCAAATATAAAATATTTGAGTTTGAGCAAATAAATTCAGTGCATCAGTTTCTTATTAGTGTAGTTCTCAGAACGGACCAGAGATGCTGTGCGTCCTCCTACACTGAAGCCACGACACTGACATTTTCATCTTCCCTGAGTGGCATGTTTTTGTCTGCTTTTTGAAGCAGCTAGAATTGTCATATGAATAATTAAGTTCAAGTGGGATTTGAGGTCTGCATGCTTGAAGGCTCAGATTATTCTTGAACACCCAGTGCAAACACACCGGTATCTGGGTGGTAATGACTCCCTAGCCCCCTGGCTGCTTGGTTACCTTGGCCTAAACATGCATTTGCCCCTGGGAGTCTAGACCCATGCATATGTCGTTCAGACCTTTGCAAGTGATGCATTATACACAAATCTGTGGTTTTGGTTGTTTGGGTGTGGTGTAGAAGACATCATGTCCTCAAGTTGACCTTGGCATGCCTGGACAGCCGCAGCGACGTCCTCTTCCTTTAGGATTCCTGCAAATGCCATGTTCACCTTATCCACCTGAAGCCTGGCCCCAGAAAGACAGAAGTGACAGACTTAGGCATAACTGCCTAATACAAATACACTGTACTAATACAAATACACTTTTACACCATTAAAAGCAATATACAAATGTGTGTGTGATTATATGTATGTGTGTGTGTGTGTGTGTGTGTGTGTGTGTGTGTGTGTGTGTGTGTATGTATAT